>CAJNJA010023030.1:34563-65874 GCA_905231915.1 Symbiodinium necroappetens | reverse complement strand
TAATACTACTACTTCTACTACTACTACTACTACTACTACCACCACTATTACTACCACTACACTACACTACTACTACTACTGCTGCTGCTGCTGCTGCTACTACTACTACTACTACTACTACGACGAGTAGTAGTAGTAGTAGTAGTAGTAGTAGTAGTAGTAGTAATAGTAGTAGTAGCAGGAGTAGTAGTAGTAGTAGTAGTAGTAGTAGCAGTAGTAAGTTCAGGTAGACTTGAGGAGTGGCAAGACCAAAGTCTTTACTGTTACCCTCAGGGGTTAGATATGACCACTGGCTGGCAAGGTTGCCGTGGTTGCTGCTGCTGCCGCCTTTGTGGTATACTCGCATTGGCGTTTGATAATCTTGGTAAAGGTACGTAGTGGTGCTGCCCGTGTAGGTTTCGGGCTCTCTGCTGCTCTATCCTCGCTGTCTCATACACGTGCCCATGCTGAAAGTTGCAAGAGAGCGTTGTGCTTTGGCACCAGTGATGCTACTGATGGCGGTGGTTCGAAAACTATAGCATAAACATTAAGCCTAAAGCCTTAACCGTAACACCGAGAATCCGTTATAGCTGAGCCTGAAACCGTAAGTATTCCAGCCTACAAAACTGCTAGCTTCTTGCATGAAAAGAAGCTCAAAGTGGACCACCGACCTTGGCCAGCCGATGTGAGTCCAGTAGTATTTGCTGCCACCTCCGTCGGGCGACAGATGGATGTTAAGGCTTCAGGGTTCAAGGGTAGGGCTGAAGGCTGCAACCCTCAACCCAGAATGGGGACTCAAGGCCCTAAATCCTAAACGGTAAACCCTGAACCGGTCAAGGGTTTAGGGTTCAAGGTCCATCTTTTTTTTTTGTAATTTAGAACTTCAACCTCCATGAGGCGACAGCTTGGGATATTTATGGGGGGTTTATGACAAGTTGAGTGTACAGGGTCTTATGATTATAGGGTCTAGTATAGGGTCGTGTGGATCTGTGTAGCTACCTGTATAACAACATATACAAACAAACTTTGCCCCTAGAGTCTCTACATACCACCACTCTTTTAGGTCGGCGAGTAGATCTTAAAGCTGGGTTGGAGTTTTGGGGCCCTTAAAAGTTTGTATGAATAAGTACCTCTACAGGAACCATATAATATAGGGAGATTTCAAAGTTTCCCAAAGTGCCGCCTAGAAAAGCTAGCTTCTTGATTTCGGATTTTGGGTTCGAGCCGAGGGCCCACGAGGTGTTTTAATTTAGGGGGGTTTAGGTTTTAGGGTTTAGTTAGTTCAGTGCAGGCTCCAGGAGCCGGGCATGTTTAGGAGTTAGGATTAAGGCCTGATAGAGGTAGTCTGGTTCGTTAGTGTTCCTGAGTTCCTGAATAACATACGCTAATACGCACTATAAGATTTACCCAAAACACTATTCTAGCCATTAAGGCCCCCGCCCATGTTAGGTGTTTCGGAAAATATGTTCCTTCTGATGTGACTTTTAGGGTCTTTTTTGTTGAGCTCCTGGGCCAAAGCTATCATTTACTATGCAAGGTCTTTCTGGTCCGTTTAGGCCTTGCCGGCCGCTGACAGCCTGAGGGTTTAGAGGGGTTAGGTTCCATGTTTAGACTTCAGAACCCTAAACCCTAAACTTCTAAACCCTAAACCTCAAGAACTGTTTAGCTTTAGGGTTTATGGGTTTAGGCCTTTAGGCCTTTAGGTCTGGGAACGAGTGCTACCGCTCCGGAAACTACCTCCTACGAGAAGGCTGCCAAAATCCCCCAAAGTCCCACTGAACTGACAGTGCATGGTTTAGAGAATATAGGCGGTTGAAAGTTTCGAGCCCAAAATCCGTATGACTCGGGTCCTTACGTAAGCCTTTAGGATAGTAGCACACTCCCAGACTATGCACCTAAAGCCCATGTCGTGCCTGAGTGGGTTCCACCGTTGACTCCACCAACCAGGGCCCATGCATCACATTTGTCGCCGACCTACACATCAGCTTGTGTTCCGAGTTTGTTAAATGTTCAGTGTGGAGGCTCTTGGAATGTACAACTGAAAGAGGCACACATGTCTTGTTACCGAAGCAGGCATTACGCTCGTGTACGCCAATGATCGACATTTTCTCGGACAGTGTTGAAAGCCAAACTTAGTTGCGGGACTTCCCTCAAGGTCGACGTGGCTATTGGTAGTATTATATAAGGCTAGAATAGAATCAGTTTAAGCACTAACGCTCTAATAGTAAACTAATAACTGCAATAGTTGTCAGTCTTGAGCATAGGAAATAACAGCGCTATATCACAAGTATAATGAATACTCCTCGTCGCAGTAGTCGTCGTCATCGCAATTGCAAACGCTGTCGTCGTCGTCACCGCCTCAGCCTGACAAATTTCTATAAACTGTCGAAGCGTTATAGCCGGAAAAGAACAAGTATGAGCTGCATCCCCCGAAAGCTCAGAACTTATAGCTCTAGGATCTCACGGCTGCAGGTTTGGCTTCGAGGCCTTTGGAGTTTCGAGGTTAGAGCTCAAGGTTAAGGCCACACCATGGAGTTTCGCCTAAGACAGGTAGCAGTTGCCAATAGAGCAAAAGATGCCCCTTTTCGGACCATGACGGAACATCGAACATGAGAAAGGCTGCTCGGGTTTGTGTCCGGCTTGGCCCCGACCAGTTCCAAGCACGGTCATGTCCGACTGCGAAGCCTTAAGTAAGAAAAAGAAGATTCCTTGCAACCCCCAGCTGATTAGAATTGCAGCTCCAACATAACCCTAAACGCTCACCTTAAACCGCATAATCCCGAAGCCTTCTCGTCAGTCAAGAAGTTGTCAGACAATTTCACGGACCGGTGGTAGGTGAAGCCATCCACGTCACCGCCACCTAACAAAGGGCCTTATAGTAGTTAGAATAGGGTTTTGGGGCACTTTTTACTATACTTATAATAATTCCCCGCCCCCCCCCAAAAAAATAGTATTGGTAATTATTTAGGCCCCTATATCTGCAAAAGCTGGCTTGAGAGCCTTGAGGAGGTGTCTCAAAACCCTAAACCGTAGACCCCAAGAACCTAGACCCAGCGACCTACCTTAGGGTTTAGGGTCTATGGTTTAGGGTTTAGGGTCTAGGGTTTAGGGTTTAGGGTACCTCTCTCTGAAAACCTGAACCCCCAATCCAAATCCTAAACTCTGCACCAAGAACTGCACTGAAAGGTCAGGAGGCTTCTCCCCCGACAACCCTCAACCACGAAACCCCAAAGATTAGGGTTTAGGGTTTAGGGTTTTAAACCCCAAAAGTACGAAACCCTGAATCCCTACACCGTACATATCCCAAATTTCATAGACCCCTTGACTGTAAGACCCTAATCCGAAAGGGCTTAGCCTGGGGGTGCAGGGCCTGGGGTGTAGTACCTGTAACGTTCTAGTCCGAATCGATCGTGATCTTTCTTGCTACTTTTGCCCTCGCCCGTACAAGCGCGATTGATAGACGCAAAATCGTAGGGAGTTAGGGGTTCAAAGCGGCAGCCGCTAGTGTGAGGATCAACATAGGCCCCAGATCCAGAAAGATTATGCCTGCTGCACCCTAACATAAACCTTAAACCCTGAACTCAAAACACTGCACCCTAAACCCTAACTCAGAAAACCCTAAACCCTAAACCCTGAATTCTAGAAGCTGAATCCTAAGCCCTAACCCGGAACTCTGATGACTCTACTCTAAGACCCTACAACACCCTGCACCCCGAGCCCTGCCTCCCCCAAAAAAGAGTCCCCTAAAGCCCCGGGTAATAGAATTCGGAGTTGGGGGTTTGTGGGTTTAGGGCTTAGGTTTAGGGGTTTAGGGTTTGCTTAGGGATTAGGGTGTTCGGGCTTGCCAGCCCTATCAGAAGCCGGTAGCCCCCAAAAACTTACTTCTTGAACGAAACGGGTTGGATTTTTCGGCCACAGGAGGGCCTTGATGATTCGAACCGGGATTTGGATAGCTATAGTATAGGTATCATCAGGAACCCCAAGGTATACAAATTGCCATTGCTTCGGTTTCTATATAAAGGCTTTAGAGCTTGAGGCTTCAAGGGCGTTTGGAGCCGTAACTACTCATTCCTCGACTCCCCACGCCCTAAACCCTGACTCCAGACAGCCCGAAAAAGTCACCGCCGGGGTGGATTTAAGGTTTACCTTCACATCAAGGAAAAATCCTAAAAACGCCTGGGTTTTCAAAGGGCCCAAGTAAAGCCTTAGTCCCTGCGTCCTCTCAGCCCTCATTCTGTCTAAATCGCTAAACGCTAAACCCCAAACCCTCAACCCAAAACCCCCCAACCCAAACCCTAAACCCCTAAACCCTAAACCCTTAACCATCAAATGTACGCAAAGCCCAAAGCCGCGAACAAGTGGCTTTTCACCCGGTAAGGCCCCGAGAAGCCCAGTTGGACGCCCTGCCACCAGTTTAGGGTTGAGGGTTTAGGGTTTAGGGGTTTAGGGGTTTAGTGGTTTAGGGTTTAGGGTTTAGGGTTGAGGGTTTTGGGTTTAGGGATAGATCCAAATCATAGTGTTTCAAATAATAGATTGTCAAGCTAAAATCTTAATCTTAAAACATGGGGATTTGAAATCGAGCCCGCTTTACAAGTTGTTGTATAAGAGGTTCATAAGGGCTGTACAAGGCTTGGGAAGGCTCTAGGGGTGCTTAGGGTTTGGGCTTTTAGGACTGGGTTGGGGGTAAACCATAACGGCTTATTGTGGGATGTGGGGTCCCGGTTGACGGTTTGATCGGGGACCCTAAACCCCAAACCCCAGACCCCCTAATCCTAAACAGCTAAAGCCTCAACTCTATACTGGAACTTCGATCTAGGAGGTTTCAGGCTTCGGGTCGATGTACTGTTCGGATGGGCTGAGTCTGCGGTTTAGGAGCTTAGGGCTGGATTTGCATGAGTTTTGGTGTTGATGGCCTGGGGTCTGGGAGATTGATTTAGGTTTGGGCTTCAGGGTGGAGGGGTGTATCTGGGTCTAATAGGTCCAGGCTTGAGGGGTTGATCCGGCATATAAAGGCTTTGGGCTTAGGGTCTTGGGCTACATACAGGTCTTTCGTAGGGCTTTCGATAGCCTCGTAAAACTGCTTAGGGGCCCCAAGGCCTAAACCCAAGGACCCCAGATCAACCCCACGGCCCCTACCCCGCAGACCCAACAAAGCCTGCAAGTAGAGGGTTTAGGGCTTTGGGTTTAGGGCGTAGGGTCTGGGGTTTAGGGCTTAGGGTTTGGAGCTTAGGGTTTAGGGTAGCAATCCAAGCCTCGTAAACCAATTCGGATACACAGCTGAGCCCTGTAAGCTCCCTGAATCCTAACCTCTCAAAGTCCTGCTACATCTTTACCACAGCAAAACCCTGCAAAATACCATCTGAATCCGATAAACCCCTATAAACCTTACACAGATGTACATTGTGAATCCTATTAGCCCTAGGAACACCCCAAAAGCCAAAAACCGGTATAAAACCAATAAGCCCCAGAAACCCACCTCTAAATATACCATATTTTTTTGTGGCAATGGACAGTGAAGGCCGAAGGAGCAGGATTCCAGTGAGGCTCCGTTTAGGGGCGAGGGTTAATAATTTAATATAGGGGCCTTAATAATTCGAATAGGGTTTTGGGGCTCATTATGCTATAATTATAATAAGGAACAGCAAAACAGTATTGGTACTTATTTCGGGCCCCTGTTGGGGTTTGGAGTTTCGCGTTTGGGGATTAGGGTGCAGGGCTTAGGGTTTAGATGGCTTTGCAGTTTAGGTGTTCGGGGTCTCGTTTAGGGGTCAGGGTTTAGGGTCTAGAGTTTAGGATTTCGGGTTTGGGGTTAGGTTTCTTCTTGCAACCGACGCCCTGCATCGAAGACCTGCCCTGACTCTTCATCAGCGCTGACACCCGGCTTTAAGCCCTGGGGTTTAGGGTTCTGTGTTTAGGTTTCAGGGTCCAGGGTTTAGGGTTTAGCGGTTTAGTCTACACATCGCAGAAGCCACGGTTGCCTGCGTGGTGGTCGTCGTCGTGGTCTTGCATCCACTGCAGCCAGTACAGTCACAGGTGTACTTGCCGTCCGTTTGAACCTTTGGAGGACGTAGAGAGCTTTGGCTAGGTTTTTCTAGAAAAACCTAGTTAGTAAAGCCTAGTTTTTTTCTAGAAAAACTAGGAAAACCTAGTTTTTTCTAGAAAAGCCTAGTAAACATGTCTACAACCCAACATCCTAGAACCTGGGAGTAGGATTTCCGGGCATGCACGCAAGAGATTGGGTGTTGGGGTCTGAGGTTTGGTTTGCGCGGATTGCGCTGTAGGGTTTGCAAGGAGTTTAGAGAATGATAAGGTTTTTGAGCGGATTAGGGTAATGCCGGGCTTCGGGAAATAAGGCTTATAGTCATGCAGGCCTGCACCCGAAACATGATCACAGGACCAGCAAGTTGAACAAGCACGTCACTTGAAACCATACGTCTTCGGCAGCTCTACTGTCCTACACCAAAAGACTTCAAAAAGTCCTAGGAGTTGAGTCTGTAATTATGTAGGTTAGACCTCCTAGGCAGCTCTGTGGCCCTACAGCAGAGACTCTCAAAAACCACGTGCGGTGGACACAGAATTAGTTGTTGCGAGGCTGTAAGGCTTAAGGGGCATTTCAGGCATTTAGGTGTTCACAGTGCTGGGGTGCTTGAGATTTAGGATTTACCCTGATGCGGGAAGCATGGAGGAACCCAAAACTTAACACGTGATGTTCCAAAGGCGAAACTTCCCCGTTCGTTCCGAGCTCTTGAATTTAGGGCTTGATGTTGGGGCCTTCATGACTAGAATAGGGTTGCGGGGTATATTCTACTATAGATATGTTACGGAACCCCAAGGAAACAATATTGGTAAGAGCGAAGGACATAAGGTTTCGAAATTCGAAAACCCAAAGCCTATATATGTCTGAAGCCAAGTTGAAAGTTTCCACCGTGTAGCTCCGCAGCCCCACTTGCCCTTGTGGTTGCACCACTTCGAGCAGTAGTCTTCACCGTTCCTGTGCTGCATAGGAACTACTTACAGGGATCCACTCTGTCTCAGCCTTAGCCCTAAATCCTAAACCCCAACTGCTGGAGGACGCCCGTTGCTTTGCTTTGGCATGGGAGTGTCTTGAAATGCAACGCACCTTATCTACAGGCGGTTTGGGGTTTAGGGGTTTAGGGGTCTAGGGTTTTGGGGTTTAGGGCTTAGGCCTTGTAACCAGGATCTACTTGGGGCCGTTGAGGCTTGAGAGTTTACTCAGGAGTGGTCAGGGTGGTCACTCATACAGGGGAAAAACAGACACATACTCACACAAGCCATGATAAATAGGAAAGCACTTGGACTGTCGCCGTGATGTTCTCCATCATCGTCACCATGACCGCCACCTCTGAGCATCACGTTCACTCCGCTGCTGCTCGCAGAGAATCTCGAGCTCACAACACGCACAACACGGGCACACTGTTTTTATTGTTACGAAGTATTGTTTTGTGCCGCACTTCCAAAGATTCCTCAGCACCTACCTAGTAGAAAGTACGGTTTCAGTAGTAGGAACTACAACTAGAATATGGTTCGGGTAAGTATTTTAGATTAGGTACTTCAGGCCCTTAGGGAGTATTGTTATTATCATCATCACCCCCAAAAAATACAATATGACGACCTAAACCGTCAAAAGTAGAAATACTACCGGCTCGAATTTTCTACATACTGCTGGGGTCCAGGTAGTACTCTTATGATTTTAAGCTAGACAGACCCGCTGCTCCATGCCTCGGCCAAGTTTCAACCCTTCGAACCCCTTGTGTGTGAGCTTCTGCTTTCTATCTAGGGGTTCTTAGGGTTTAGAATTTCGGGTTTAGTTAGGGTTTAGGACTTTAGGATTGAGAGGTTTCGGGTTTAGGGTGCCGGGGTTCCAAAGGAGTTCTACTAGGCATCCGCCAAACTTCAATTTCGCCAAAATACCGAGGAGGATTGAAGTTGAGGTTTAGGGCTGCCAAAGCACTGGAAGTCGATGCACTTCGGAGCGCAGTAGTGAAAGCCTCAGTTTGGAAGTTCAGGCTCGGGGCTTGCATGAACATCGTAGAAGGGAAGTACCGGGACGGCGAAAGTCTTGGTTCGAGTGCTTCCTGGACTGGAAGGCATGGCGGTTTTGATCTATTTCATCGGCAAACATGCAGCATTGCGGGGTTTTTCACGGTGTGAGCTTCGTTTTGGATCTTTACAGCCTACGAAAACAGCTCACTCTGACGTGTGTTTCCGCACCGTGTCGACTCGCTCCGGAAGCTTAACAAAGACAACACCAAGAACCCATACCCCCAAGGACATACTCTGAAGTTCCAGCCTCCCAAGCAGCATACCCTGGAGTCGAGCAATAAACTCTGAAACTTGAAACTCTTTGAGCTCTATAGACCTTCGGATATGTACTGCAATGATTCATAGCCCTGCGACTGAACTCCCGCTGCCACGAAGGAGTGTCATCATAGGCTTCATGGCAGCAACCTGCCCAGCAGCTGTGGTTTCAGTTTCAGGGCTGTAGAACTTAGAGAGTGCATATGTGGATTTCTCATTGCCATGGGTCTGCACAAGGATTTCTATGAAATCTGAGAACAGAACTTGAGCCTTAAGGGTTGCAGGTTTCGCGTTGTACCAAGGGTGTATAGGCGTGGGATTCGGACTTATGGGCTTAGCCCAACCTCGTGACCTGTAGAGCCCTTCAATTCTTCAAAGCCTACCTTAACCCCAAAGAACCTACCTTTTTAGGGCTCCTTATTATGATTTCCTTGTATAGATCCTTAAAAAAAGGTAGGTTCTTTGGGGTCTACGTAAACCCTATCCTGCATCTTATCAGAGGCCCTAAACACCACACCTAAACCCAAAGCCGCAAAGCATCAAACATACAGCTGCGCAGCCATCATCAACTCGAGAACTCTCGGCCCTTAGCCCTAAAGGCCCTAAACCCGAAAAACACAAATCCCAAGCCCTGAACCCCAAACCCCAGTCCCGAAAACCTTGACAACTTGCGTAAGCCCTAGTACTCTGGACGGCGGCATCCTCCTCCTCAGCAACAGCCACAGAGCCGCAGAGCAACAGAGCAACAGCAGCAGCAAAGCAACAGCAACAGCAGCAGCAACAGCACCAGCCACGGCATAACAACGGTAAGAACATCAGAATATTAACAAGGACCAGCGACAACAGCCATCATAACTAAATCAAGAACAAGCAAGCGCGCACAGAGAGAGAGAGAGAGCGGAACAAACAAATGACTTACACCCTGCGCCGCTATAGCTAATGACAGGCGTAGGACCCTAAACCCAAAGCCCTAAGCTGTTCGTCCGATTAGCTTGAACTTCCTCGGGCCTATTGTTGCTTGCGCTGCGGCTTCGTGGCTGCTTTAACATCTTTTTTAGGGTTTAGGGGGTTTATAAGCGTTTGTTTTGGTTTAGGGGGCCCAGTAGGACCAGGAGTGCAGGGCTTTGGCGGTTGCCAGGCATTGAGATTCTCAGCGTCGAGTATGAGTCTTGGGGTAGCTGCGAACACAACAATCACACAATTCCTTCTGGCACCACCAAAAATGCTGCCCCAAAAATGTCAAATCCCATTAATGCGACTAAACCCTAAGCAACCAGCATTTCTCAACAATTCCCTCTCACTATCTCGCCTCTGCGGTTCGAGGGCTCGACACGAAATTTTCGTCTACGCCTCGATGCCTCAAGAGGTCACACCCGGCGGAAAGAACCAAGCACATCGAAAACACAACAATGCTCGCACCGACAACCCTGGGCGGAGGCACTTGTCGCTAGTTGCCACTGGTTATAAGGTTTACGGTTTTGGGTACGTATGGTTAGGGCAACCATAAACACTAAATCCAAATCGTGTGACGGCAAAAGAAATCACACTTTGAGCACGGCACCTGAGCCCCCGTGGCTCAGTGAGCACACAAAGCCCTCAACGCCACAAGTTAGCACTAGTAACGTAGAACTGTGTCTTCGAGCATTGGTAAGTGGCTCCTTAGCCAACCCCCCTGCGTCTTAAGCAGTTTGAATCCAAAAAGTCCGCTGGTCGACACAGTTCGGGCCTTTGGGCTCAAGGCCCAGAAACCACTGAAGCCCTAGAAATCGTGAGGCCCACGGACCAGAATCCTAAAGCCTGCCTCGATGATTGTGCCAACCGTGACCCCAGAAACTCAAATATCTCCGCTTGTCGCCCCTCTCCTGGTCTTGACCCACAGGTTGGGGCTCAGGGGTTTTGCTTTTGGTATTATTTACGGCGACAGCTTAAGGAGCAAAGATCGGTATGTTTTCGGTGGGTCTTTAGTACTTTTGATGTCTTTCCATACAGGGAGACGTTTACACACTGCTTGGCAGGTTGTTGTGTTCGTAAGTGTTTCGTGATAAAAGTGCTGTTGATTTTGGGCTCACGGTTTGGAATGTTTTGGAATGAGCATTAAGGAGTTCGGCCTTTCATCACATGAGGTCAGCAGCTTGGTAGAGTGAGCTACGATGTGACGACTCTTTAGTCGAACTCCCCCATCGTTGCCATTCTTCAGTTTAAGGCCGTATCACTGCCAAGTCATACTCCCCCTAAACCCTGAACCCTAAACCCAGGACCCAAGTTGCCTTGAAAAGAGGCTATTCCTTCAACCTGAACCCTAAACCCAGGGCCCAAGTTGTATTGAAAAGAGGATACCAAAGAGGTCTAAAGCAATGTAGGGGCCTTAATAATTAGAATAGGGTTTGGGCTATACTATACTATACTTATAATAAATCAGGAACGCCCCAAAAAATGGGATGGGTAACCATTCAGACCCGTAAATTAAGCAGACGGAGTTTTTTCCGTTAGTTTTCCGCGAGACCCGTGCTAGGGAACCCCATTGACTACTTTTACAAACTATTCAGCCACCTATTACTTTAGGGTCTAGGGTTTGGGGCTTAGGGTTTAGAGTTACAAACTGAAGCCTGCGAAGTCTTTGTAAAGCCGCACAAAGAGTTACAACACTCCTATAAAAAAAAAGCGTACATACCCTTATCAAGCCCAGATAGACCAGATAAGGGCTTTCCCTCTGTGTAATTTCTTCGGACTTGGTGCAGGAAGACTGCGAATCCTGCTAGGGGTGTGCTTTGTGTTTAGGGTTATAGGGTTTAGGGCTGAGGGTTTAGGGCTTAGGGTTTGGGGATTTTGGCATCAGGGTTTGGGGGTTCAGGTGGTTCACGAAGGTCTATGCAGGATATGGGCGCTGACGATTCAATTTCTGGGAATTAGGGTCTATCTAGACGAGTCTGCGGTTGCTTACATCTGACGTAGACTCTCTTCTACAAGAACTTAGACCCAACATCCCAGAACCGAAACCCTACTAGCAGCCAAGGCCCCCAAGCCTGCACAAATGTTGGACACCCTAAACCCTAAACCCTAAACCCTAATTAAACCCTAAACCCTAAACCCTAATTAAACCATAAACCCTAAACCCTAAACCCCAGCATCCTAACCCAAAATCCTCGGCTTCACTAGGCACAGTCCTTCAGGTTTTGCACGGGCCAGCCCGCCTTCGAGCCTCAAGCAAGCACACGTTTGAAATCAGGGATGCCAGATTTGGGATCAGGCTGCAGGTGTTATTTAAACTTAATCGCTAGTATTTGCGGAGAACTGAAGGTGAACCTTTGGGATGGTGCAGGGATTCTGAAGGTTGAAGGTTACATAGTCGACTGCTATGTACAGATTGCCCCCCCGCCCTCAGTATGTATTGCTTGTAGACTGGGCGTTCGTTGGTAGTGTCCATAACCTACATAATAGTATAAACTTTGCACTTTACGGCCAATGAAAATACTACGTGGGTGCACGGACATATATATATATATGTATGTGTATATATATATATGTATACATATATAGATAGATAGATAGATAGATAGATAGATGGATGGTGCGGCGCTTACCTGGGCCCTACATTGCACCTGTTTCTTTTGGTTGCCTCCATCTTGACGACAAGACCTTGCCGGTCATACTGTAAACTGAGTGATCCAAGAAAAGGTGCTGCAATTCAGGGTCTAGGCATCTGCAATCATAGCCCTTTTTTGGGCAACCTGCTACGAAACCTTACAGAAGCCCTTAAAGGAACCAACAAAAAGCTTATGGTGCCTTGAAAGGAACCCGGGTAGATGAAAGGTGCCGGTCGATGGCCTCCCATGAACCAGCGTGGCTGCAAGCCCTATACCGCAGGTCTATACCCCAAGTCCCTAAACCCCAAACCCAAACCCTATAGCAAGGAGCCTTAAGAAACCACATCAGAATAGAGTTGTTGGGTACATTACATAAAACTCTGGTTACATTAAAACAACCCTAAGATATACTGTTTAGAGATGGTTTCGACCCCAAAAGAAAACCCAAAGCCCTGCAGGGTACTCGCCTCCCATCAAAGCTTTCCCACGGTGATAGACAGGGGTGAACCAGGTCTCGGTATCTGGGCTAAACTCGTGCTTGTCGTTCCTGGGCTGTCAGGAGTTTAAGGCTTTGGAGGGTTTGGGCTTCGGACCTGGCTCGATGGATAAGGTTTAGGGTTTAGGGTTTAGGGTTTAAGATTTAGGGTTTAGGGTTTAGGGTTTAAGATTTAGGGTTTAGGGTTTAGGGTTCACCATCGGTGAATTGTGGGGGGGTTCAGGGTCCCGGATCCGAGAACTACTCTGCAGCACTCGACTGGTGGAGGCCAATGAGAACGTGTCACCTCCTCATCTCCATCCAGGCTGAGTGTCACTAGTCTCGACAAACTCTAACTGAACCAGACCCAGATACAAGCACGACGAATACTGAAGAGCCATGTAAACGAAGACAGAAGAGGTATAGAGCTAAAACCCGCCTGACACATCGAAACAGCACACCCAGCTGATTACGACTAAGTGCTAGAAGCATTTGCAACTAGATGCAATTACCAGTTTCGTCAATTCTTCTCATCAACCAGCCAGGCTACGACAGCAACATGTCGCAATACGGCTGGTTGAGGCCACTTCTGGGTCGGAAGTAGTCCACCTTTCGAGAACGACCATCGCCGTTGCAGGGCTAACACACTTAGCCAGAAATTATCGGGCAGGAGCCAGCAAACCAATTTTGGGAGGTGCACATAAGCCTATCGACCCTAAGTGGGGGTTTGCCTTTACTTGTAGGTGTCCCATGGTGTACCTTTTCTGGGGCTCCTCTAATTTTCAGGACGCGACCCCTAGGGGAGAAGGCGGTGGGTGGCGGGGGAGGGGCGACTGACAGCCCTAAATCCAATCTGCAACCCGATGGGTCCGTCCCTCAAACCCTTTACACCATAACCTCAAGCCCGAAGCCCTGGGCCCTAAACCCTAGATCCTGCGAAGCCCTTCTTGCGTGCTTGAAGCTACTTGGCAAAGCCGTGAAATCAAGTAAAAAGCATGAAGCCCGAACCCCTCAAGCCCTTCGAATACTCGTAGGCTTTCACTGTAAGCTCTGACTGGACTTAGGGTGCAGAAGCAAAGTGCTGATTTTACACCGCAATCCTCTCAACCGGGTATGTTGGGCTGAGGTTCGTGCCCTAAACCCTAAACAGTCAAGGACACCAGCCAAAGTCCCGGGGGCTCAGAACTTCAGGTTCTGGGTCCGGAAACTACGGCTGGGTTTAGTCTTTAGAGTTTAGGTTTTAACGTGGGGGGACCTAAAGCCTAAATCCTCAAACGTGGGGGCAGGGGCACTGGGTTGAGGGCTAGGGTTGAGCATTTGCGGGTGCAGTTATCTAAAGCCACAGCCGGCCCGACCCTATGCCATAGACATCCAGCCAGGGAAAAGGGCCGAGGGTTTAGTTTGGAGACTAGGGTCAACTGAAGCCCCCGAACACAACTAAAGTCCTAAACACTAGCAGGGCGGGTTTGACAATCCCAAATGGCAATCGGCAGGAAGAGTCAGGCAAAACTACCCAAATAGAAACGTATGCTTGGGATGCAAGCTGCCCCAGTATTGAATCAATACCCAAGCCAGTACAAGTTTAAAGAGGCCAGGCTTCAAAGAAAGGGAAGGTTTTGGCCAGATCCAGAAGCCACCGCAATCGGCTTAGTCGCAGGCAAAAGGTCGGCGGTGGCAGCGGAGGCAAAGGCTGGCCGCCAGCCCTAGACCCTAAAACCCTAAACCCCTACTCCCTAGACCCCTAAACCCTAAAAACTCCTAAACCCTAAAACCCTAAAATCCTAAAAAAACCATAAACCCTAAACCCCGTAAACCCCTAATCCCTAGACCCCTAAGCCCTAAACAGGAATTGCACTGGGGCCGCGAGGGCTCCTAGCTGCGGATGCCTTGCTGCATCTTGCGGCCGCCAGCTTTCTTTTCCCTGCCCCTGTTTGCCATCTACGCAGGTGTGTACCCAAAGACTCCAATATCCCTTAATTAAGGAATATACCTGAAAATCGTATTAGGGTTCCTATTATACTTTAAGGTATAATCCTTGATTAAGGGATATTGGAGTCTCCGAGTAGGAGATTCGGAATTTCAGCATCGGAGTAGCCTCAGCGGAGCATGTATGGTACAGTGGCTCCAACTGAAGCTCTTCTATGAGCCTTTGTCACTACTTTGCACCACACGGCTCATCCACCATGAATTGGCTTTGCTATATGCTTTGACCGGGACCGGCCAAAGGTGTCTCATCTGATCGGAAAGTTCTACGAAGGCATGGGAGACTTTTCCACCGACCCTTCAAACACAACGTCGAGTTTCAACAATTCTTTGATCAGAGAGCCCAGTTTACCAAAGATAACATCAGCAAAGACAACCCCTTGGAAAACCTGACAACCGGCTTGAGAACTGGAATGTAGGAATGGGAATGTAGAAGATTGTACTAGGCCCCAGCGCTTACAATTCACATTCTGGACTCGTAGTGTAAGAGTCCACACCGAAAAATATTCCTAAGGGCTCCTTGTTCTAAGTCTCGTAATTAATCATACCATAAACTATCCCCAAATCCACTCCAATGATTCGAGCCCCAAGAGTGTGCCACCCCGAGTCGTGGCCGTCCTCTAAGGCTCCGACGACCTCGCCCATGTCCAGCTTCAGATACGCCGCACCCGCCGGGACTTTTTTACCTGCATTGATGTGTGCTCATCCCTAAGGGTCCATGTATCCATATGAGTATACTTTGACCCTAAAGAACCCAAAAAAAAGGACTACTTTAAGGCCTAAGAATCTCTATCTGGGTACATGGACCCTCAGGGCATGTGCTCTCTAAGCTCTGCGATGGTGCCCGAAATTCATACCAAACGCCGAAACCACCTACTCCACGCTGTAGAATTCTCCAAACTCGTGGGTTGAGAACCCCAAACCCACAAAAGACAACTCCGTGATCTCCATCATGCAGAGGTTTAGAGTTTGGAGCTTCGAACCTTTCATTACGATGTAATTTATCCCAAGAAGATCCAAGGGTTGAAATCACGAGGATCCCGTGGTCAGTGGGGCCTCCGGGTGTGGCTCCCAGGGCCCAAGTGCCCTACTACTAATGGTTAGGTACGTTGGTAATGTAGGCTGTTTTGTATAGTTTATAAAAAGGATTTCCTAATATTAATGAATACGCTTGGTAATACTTTAGGCTTCGATGATATTTGGATTTAGAGGTAGTGTAGGCCCTTGACTGCTGCACCAAGGGTCTCAATTCTAGGATCCCTGCGGAACATCCCTAGGTGCTTAATCCAGGGTCTACATAGGCAGCATGCAGACCAACCAATCTGCTTTAGGGCAGTCCTCGGCCCCTCCTAGCCTGATGGCCGAGACAATTGCTCGATAGACCAGTTAATGGTCTAGGGCCTAGGATTCAAGGTTTAGCGGGACTTGCAAACTGCGCTGGCAGCCCAGCCAAACAAGAACGGGCTTTGCGCATACATGGGCGCTAAAGTCGTTACCTGGTGACGATACCGCAAGCTGTGAAGAAGGCACAGTACAGTTGCTGTACACAAACTCCGTGGGCTCTCGCGAACTAGTCAAGTGCACTAAATGTCGGACAGTCTATGAGAATGGGGCTTTGGAAGACTCGGGTTTGGGAGGAAGGTAGACTTGCATCTCTTGGCCTCTAAGACTTTAGCTTAGTCTGTGACCCATAAGACTTGCCTGTTCTGTGATTAACTCTTCCAGGCCGTTGAAAAAAAAAGGTATAAATAGGGCATTTTGGGCGGCAGGTAGAGTAACAGGCCAAGGTTTCGAGTTCAGGCGGGTCCTTGCCGGTCTCTACGGATTCAGGAAACTTCGCTGCCCTCAACATTAAACCTTAATTTCCAATAGACCCTAAACCCTGTTCAAATTCAAACCCCCTATAAACCCGAAGCCCTGAACCCCCAGTACACAGAGCCCTCGAATGTGAAGCTCACAGGCTCAAACCACTGATTCCTTTCGGTCCGGAATTATGCAGACCTCTCATTTAAGAACCTGATTAACCGTTGGATCACAGGTTAACGTTGCAGGGTTTAGGGGTTTAGGGGGTATGGGGTGGTCTATTATCCGCATCAATTAGTAAAACAAACCCTCCTACCTTGCAAGCATCTGACTATGAATCCTCTATGAAGCAGCATGGGTTCCTCGTCAGTGACCCAGAGTACTCAGGCCAGGGAAGTCTAGGACCTCAACCCCGCCGGGTACCGGACAGGCATCACTCCAGCCACTATCCCCGATGGCATCGGTCGCAAATTGGGTGCAGACTGGCTGCCACGCCTCACAACTATCGAGCTTCTTACTTGCCAACAATCGTGAAACCAGCGCTTACGACTCAAGCAAGACCCTAAATCGCTAAACCCGAGATGCTCAGGGTAAAACTCAATGTAAGAAGCGAAACAAGCTGCCCCTAAGTATTAAATCATAATATAAGACCACGACCCTAACCCTAAACCCTAAGCCCTAAACCCTAAACCCTGAGCCCTAGGCCCTAAACCCCAAGCCCCAAACCCTACTAGAGCTCAAGAACATGGGTTTAGGGATGGGGGTTCACCTTCATCTACAGGGTTTCAGGGTTTATGTCTTTTAGGATGTTAGGGGTTTAGCGTTAAGGGTTTTGGTCACATCCACCTCTGAAGGAAGTGAAAATCTACGGCATAGACCAAGGTTCTAGAAAGGTGTTTCGAATATCACAGCATGATCTGGGTATGTATCGTGTACGTCGCATATAGTATCAATCAAAGATACTTGGACGCAAGTTTAGACTGTCAGTCCTGCGCAAACCCTGGAACCCTAAACCCCAAAGACCCAGCACTGACAGAAATAAGGAAACTTCCTTAAACGTAGACATTGAAATTACGGCGTAGTATTTAGACATGCAGAGGTTTAGAGGGGTTCAGAGACTCGAGGTGCAGAAATGTGGGACTCCGGGGCTTAACTCGGTCGAGGCTCGGAAGAACTCCAAAAGGGGCCTTAGGGTTTAGGGTTTGGAATAGGGTTGGGGGGGTATCTTATTATTCGTCTAAATATTCTACGACACCCCAAGGAAGAAATACTCGCAAGTGTTCACACTTCCATATCAGACGCTAAAGTGACAAGCGCGCATCTCGGACCGTGATGATCGGAAGAGCTAGGAAAGAAGATGCAAAGCAGGGTTGCTTTCGGCTCCGTCGGCTTCGAAACAGCCTGAAAGCCTGAACCTTAAGCCCTGACCAAACGCTTCTAAACCTTTAAAGCTTAAACCCTAAACCTTGAACTCTCTGACCCCTCAGGCCCAAGTCGAGCAAACGATCGAGTGTCGAGCCAACACCGATTCCGGGTAAAGGGTTTCACAGGGTATGCAGGGCTTAGGAACCACATCGCGGCAGGGCCCTGAAAATCACGGTGGTAGGGTATAGGGCATTTAGGACAAATTTCAAGAAGTAGGTTGATGTAGGCGAAGGTAGACCTTTCAAATTTAAGCAGTCAAGGGTTAGTTTAGTGGGCTTGACCCTGAGTTATGGGGCACACTCTGACACCGGAAATACACTAGAATAGGTACTGCAGGGATATTGCTACGACTACTCCGACCCCTGTCTTAAGGTCCTTCGCGCCTTCGTCTTCACACCGCACTGCCACCTGGCCGCCCCGTAGGGCGCGGAGACGGAGCCGTAGAAGATACAATGGCAGCCATTCGTTTGAAACCTGCAGGTTGAGGGTTTATAGGGTTTACAGGGCTTAGAGGGTTGTAGGGTTCAGGGCTTGGGGTTCATAGGGCTTGGGGTTTATAGGGTTCAGGGTGTTGGGGTTTAGAGGGTCTAGGGCTTATAGGGTTTAGGGTTTCAGTTTGGGATGTAGGATGTAGGCTTTAGCATTTTAGGAGGCTGTCCAAGCGGGATCAAGATTGCTTAGGACGATGTTGCTGCTGATGCTGGGGACGACACCGAAGATGACGCTCAGAATCAACGGCACCATCATGAAGCTGTTGAAGATGTCGGCAAGTTGCTACCAAACAAAGACCTAAACCCTACACCCTAAAACATAGACACTAAACCCGCAACCCTAAAACATAAAGCCTAAACCCAAAAATATAAACACTAAACCCTAAACTAAAAGTCCCTTCAAAGCGACCCTTCCAGCCCTCTAACCCCAAGCTCCTTCACGGTTGGGGAAGGAGTCCCACCATCCTAGATGCGCAGAAGAAGCCGCTCAGTGCTTCTGTATGATGTCTGATTGAAAATGCAGACCCAGCCGGATTTCGGAGTTCTTGAAGCAAGAGCTTCTTGAAATTGATTGATGTTGACGCGAATGCCCAAACCTCAAGGAAAGAGATAAGACAGCTGAGAGCCCTGACACTACAGCCCTCAGCCCAAAGTAACCAAGGCGGCCACAAACCCAGGGTGCATACATTCACGTAATATCTCTGCGATCTCGGTTGTTACTACTACTGAGCTTGGCAAGGCTTTCAGAATCAATGCCAAATCCCAACAGTACTTCGGGTCCTGTAGGTAACACAAATCACCGACCGGGTTTATGGTGTCGGGCAGTGGGGCATGTGACTTCAGGATTCGATCCACGCTGGGCTTCAGGCTTTCAGGTTTAGGGTTAGGGTTTAAGGTTTGCGAGACTTTTGGATTCAGGGATCCTCAAACACCAAGCCATCCGAGCCCCTGGCATAAGGCAGCCATCGCTGTCTTCCTCAGCTGGAAAAGCTTGACTCCAACGGGTGACTTCATAAGACCAAAGAGTGCCTCATTTTCCCTAGTTTTGGGGGGGCCTTAGTAATTAATAGTAGTCTTTTGTGAGGCCTTTAACAACCGAAAACCTTAAACCCCAAACCCTGAGGGACAATATAGGTCCGACTCATACTCGAGCCGGAGTCCAAAAACCACATTTTTGCAATGTAGACCCTCTTGCCATATTTCTGGATCTCCATCATAAACGGCGTCAAACACCGGTTTGTTTCAATGAGCACGGCGGCGTAAGCGCCACAGTCGGAGAAGAAGTTGTAGGTTCGAATCCAATAGAGTATCCCGGTTGGACGAGGGTTCCTTCAAAGAGTCCGATTGAAGTTCTTTAAAGACTCCAGCAAGGATTTAGGGGTTTCGGGGCCATAATAATGAGAATCGGGCTTCGCGGTACAGCATAGTATGCTGTATCTATAAGTGTTCCTGACTGCAGCGGGGTGGCATTTACATATTACGCGAGCCTCCCTGCAGGAATCCAAAGTTTAGGTGTCCTTCAAGAAGCCTGACAGCTTTAGAAGTCTCAGTTTACCTACAGTCTCCGTTTTAGTTCCTTTTTTTTGGGTTACTTCATAGGATTCCTACATAATCTTGGTTAAATCCCAGAAATTAACTACAATGGAGACTGTATAGGTTGAGCGGGGGGTGGAGCGGTAGGGCTTCCACTATCGATTGCTTTCCTGAGGATCTTTCGTGTAGGCCGCAAAAGGCAAACATGATGTAGGACAACATGAACTGCTGCGCTGGCGGAGAACAAGCGTCAGCAACTTCTCCGCGGCATCCTGACGTCGCCCCGAACTTGCACCACGATGAAATTCTTCTGCAACACAACACTCACTGAAGATGAGGCTGTCGGCAAGCCATGCTTTGCAGCAAACCACACTCTTCTGCGGCGGAGCGTCACAATGCTTTTCGCAAGCATGGAAAGGATAGCACTTGTCCTCCAAGGCTGCGGCGGTTGCTTCACAATGGTTTTTGTCTCTTTATTTCGTCGCCTCCTCGTTTTGTTTCTACTCTTCAATTCTGCTTCTAGCTTTCATGCTTCAGGGGTGGCCGGATTACCCGAGCCGACATGCAAAAGCCCAGTAATGAAGTACAGAACTCCGCAACCTAACGTCTTGGGTACGTTCTCTGCTCTCCCTCTCTTGGTGGGTGGTGTCCTTCCAGCTGACAGTTGCTGACAGCTGGACTCAGATGGACCCTGGGACGTAGCCGCTGCAGCTTATGTAGGAAGTTGGGGCCCTCAGCTTCAGCAAAACGCCCACCCATCCATACATCAGATCCTTGCATGTAGGGCTAGGAAAGAAAAGAACCACAAGATGATCAAGAAATGTGCAATCTGGGATCTGCCTCGAACACGAAACTCAAAACTGGTCTAGCTTCGGGATCCTAGACCACATAATTCGAGACTGCAGACGAAGAAGGCTAGTCCGAATCCTGATTCTCAGCATCTTGGGCTATCAGCCAAAAGGTCGGGTCTGCAGCCACTGCAACCACGAATTGGCCTTCGAAGCATGGTTCCTCTAAAGCCTCAACCCTAAACCCTAAACCCCAAACCCTAAACCCTAAATCCCAAACCCTAAATCCCAAACCCTAAACCCTAAACCACGAATAGAACCCTTGGCCTTCGACCCAGGGTTCCTCCAAAAACTCAAACCTGAAACCCTCAAAAGGCAGAAGAATCTCAGCACTCTGAGCCGGTCCTTCCAGTAGGCGAACCTTTACGTGCAGAGTCTCGGGGAATGCAACGGCGGGGCATTAATATACATACCTAAATATACATGTATATGTATGTATGTATGTATATATATATATATCTCTCTCTCTCTCTCTCTCCCTCTCTCTCTCTCTATATATATATATACACACACACTTCGACTCGGGTTTGAGGTATCCAAACTGTTTTGAACAAGGCAATAATAGGCACTAGAGGTGATATTATGATTAGTTCCTCCGAACCCTATATTAAAGGGAACCGCCGCGACGGTTTGGGTTATTCTAATCTCTGTGTCGCTCATTGCAACAGAACATGTCCTAAGGCTGTTGGGAGATCCAGCCCCAGTCGGTGCTTCCATGCCCAGTCCACTCCTGTTGCTTCGCTGGGGCTGATTCTCGTTGCATCTGAGGGCGCCCTGGCCGGTCGCCACGCCTCCTCCGTCACTGCCGGTTCCGTATCCAAGGGCACTTCTCTGCCTCGTGAGACATTCGCAGACTACCAACTTCGTTGTCACTACGATCCCGCTCCGTTAACAGGTGCAACATCACACTTCCTGTGCCAGCCAGCCTAGGATTCAATAACCGTCCGATGCTGGCGTGACATGGTGCACCTCACGGCTATTTTTTGCCAGAAACGGAGCGTCGCTGCGCTTTCCTTCCTGCCCACGTGCTGCTCCAACCGATCGAGGAGGTGATTGCATTGTTCAATCTTTCAGGTTCAAGAAGCTGCAGTGCCCGGGAAGGTTAGGACTTAAGCCTAAGTCGTAAAAGCCGACCACCCAAAACCCTAAACACTGCGCAAACAAGACCTGCAGTGGACGAAGTACTGACTCGACTTGGGGCTGCCTTGCCACGTTCTTCTGCCTCTGGAAGTATGCCCATAGGCTCCAAAGTAGTTCCTTTTTGTGGCTTATATTTAGGATCCTATGAGGTAATTCCACAAAGCAACTACTAAGAAGCCTATGGGTAGTTCAGGGTTCATTCTTCTGCCTCTACGGATCTTCAGATAGTTAAAGACGACTCTTTGATCGTGTGCCGCTGTAGGGTTGAGGGTTGAAGGATTTCGGGGTTGAGGGTTGAGGGAGTTCCGGGGTGTCTGAGGTTGAAGGATTTCCGGGTGTAGGGCCAGGTGCCAGGGGCTTGGGCCGTAGGCGATGGAGCAGAGCATGGGGCTAAGCAAAGCCGGCGAGCTGCAAAGACAGACACAAGGGACAGAAAATCAGAAAGTGTTTAAGGGGTTTAGGGTTCAGGGTTCGGGGCATAGAGTGGTATGGTTTTGTAGGAATTATGTAGTAGCCTTGTTCCGGGTCTTCTGCCATCTCAACGCTCTGTGATCTTCTGCCAGACCCAACCATTTTCTTTGTACAGGATGACCCCTGAACCTCTAAAGCATAAACCCCTAAACCCTAAACCCCTAAACCCTAAAACCCGCTCTGAACCTGTCAGATACCAGACCCAAACCACGGGTGATACACACCCCGGACCCACCCCGACCCCCTCTAAACCTTCAAGGCACCGACCCACAATACGGCTGATGAGCTAAATCCTGCAATGCCCACAGTAAGGAATATAACCCATAATTCCATAATCTTTAGGGCCCTGAAGGTCATGCAGGATTTATGTCATCAAGAGTATGTGGAAACCACCCTCATTATCGCGAGTCCTACACTCCAAGACTTCCTGAACGGCGCGAGACCTCTCCGAACTTCAGGCCCCTTTACTTGGATGTTAAAGTACGATACTCTAATAGAGTTGTCGGTTATGTATTATGATAAATCAGTATAAGTTATAGTCATCCATGGTAACAAAATAATCGAAAATTCTGGCAATGCCATGGCAGATAATATTAATCGTCAATTATGCTAATACTCTTATGGCAATAAAATATAGTGTATCTCAGTATGCTATAATACTGTAAGACTTTCTTCCTGTACCAGGATGCTGCTTGTCCGTCGCACACCCGCTGTTGTCGAACCGGATGATTTTCTCGCCGCCCTGGCATAGGAGGTTTGCCAGCTGGGGTGGGACTAGCTAGAAATGACGAACAGCGGGTTGGAGGATACAGGGGGTTTGAGTGATTTAGGTGCCCCTTGTGCCATTCTCAAAAAAGGCCTCCACTGTGGACGTTTTGGTACTGAAACGCCCAGATCTACAACCCCGAAGACTCAAACTCCGATTAGCTCCGGAATCCTCGGCAAAAAGCAGCACAGAACACCACACACACGGCACGCAAAGCAGCTGAGGACGCAAAACCCGCCTCGAGAAACCCTATCCCAAACGTGTATATTATAACACCGAAAAGTCCTCAAACCCTAAACCCTAAACCTAACCGTCCAGGTACCTACTATAGAGGGTACTGCCCTATATAGTAGGTACTGGAGGGTTAGGGTAAACCTAAGACCCACAGCACTCACCCTCCAACCAGGCCAGCGCTTGTCCTTGCACTTGGTCTTGTAGAGTGTCTTGCATTCTTTGAGCTTCCCCCTTGGTTGAAATCGGTGTGATTCGGGTGTCGGTAGTTAGGGGTAACGGTCAAGATCAGTGGTGGGAAGCTCTTGAACAGGGGTCTTAAGTCTTAAGTCACTCTTAATCCAAAGCAAGAAGCCCAAAGTGCTTTGCACTGAGAATGGCTGTGGTTGAAGGATTCGGGTCTTGATCGCCGGGAATCTAGTAAGGTTCAGTTAATGAGACTAAGGATACGAGGTAGTGAGCGTCAGCACCACCAGCACGGCACGAGCACCGCCACCACCACCACCACCATTACCACCACCACGATGACCACCACCGTTTTCTAGCACAGAGTCTAGGTACTACGTCGTCGCCGCAGGTGAAGCCAAGAATCACAAAGCTTCGAAACTCCCATGAACTCTGTGACCTCCCGCAAAGTTGCTGAAAGAACCCTAAACCCCTAAGACCCTGAGGCCAAGGTGCGGATGCGAGGTCGCTGCTTCATCGAGAGTGACCTTTTTGGACCTGGTGGCATGCATCTTGTGGCTTTCAGAACTTCGCTGTGGGGATTTAAGGGGTTTGGGGTTGAGGGCTCTAGGGTCTGGGGCTTTAGGCGATGAGGGTTCAGGGCTTAGGATCCTGTCATAACATACATTTTCCGCGACAGAACAGCTCCAGAAAAACTCTGAAACCGACCCCCGAAAACCTTCAACAAAAAACATATACTATCCTATACCCCCAAACCTGAACCTTTTACCCAACCTTCTGGCGAGATCTGAAGTAGGCCCTCGACTGCGGGGTGGCCGATGTCGAAATTCAAACCGCCTCGTTCTTTTTTGAACCCCCCAAAAGGAGCCCGTAATGGAACCCGTAAAGGAACCCTTGGAGGGAGCCCGAACATAGAACCCTTAAAAGAGCCCTTCAAAGGAAGCCCTTGAGGATCCATGTACCTCTACAATAGGCTTGGGCTTCTAGGGTCGGGTTTTGGCTTACCCTAGGGCTCCAGTTACCTATATAGTAGGTTACCAGCCATAGAATCTGAAGATATATTAACCCATTATTTAGGTAACTGGAGCCCTAGGGTTATGCAGGGTCCATGTTCCTAGATCAATCTTAACATAATACATGCGTTGGCCTTGAGTAAAAAAGATGCTGTACAGGTGCTTTAGGGTCAAAGCGTATACCAACAGGCACAGGGCCCTCAGGGACGGACAAGGTAAACTCAGCACCAACGGCCTTTGAATTCGCATGTGCTTACTACAGTACATAGCTTGCGCTTGTGGTGGGATGGTAGGGGCTCGGGCACGTATTGAGGAATCGCACTCGTTGGGAATAATGCCGAGCTGATATGCCCGACCCGATAATGTAATATAGAGATCGGAATGATGAGTAATACTGTCCTCATACAGTCTCTCTATAAGAATGCCGTCATGAATGCAATGTGTACTAGACCCCGCAACGCAATTGTTAAGGCACCTATATATTACCAGCACCATCCTGACGGAACTACATGACAATGATTATTCATTTCCTCAAACCCTACTTTTCCCTTCGGCAGAAAAATAGCTCCATTGCCCATAGGGCTAGGGTTTAGGACCCCATAGGGGGAAGGGTATGGGATTTGGTACCTAAGAACCCGAAACACCTTGAAAATGGATCCTCAAAGCCCGCGGGTATTGCAACATGAGACAGCCTCAAACTTAATGAAACTTCCAGGGAGTATCGACACTACAACCCACAGCCTTTCAAAATGCACCCGAAGGACTTGTAGTGGCAGTTTTGCGTGTGACCCGGGCTGATGCACACGGCAATGCTTTCACAGCCCTTGATTTTGGAGCACTCGTCCTCGCCAGGCACTATCGGATTGCGGGGGAGGGTTTTAGGGATAAAGAGTCGGTGGAAGGGGAACTCCAGTACCTTTAAAGTAAGCAGCAAACAACTTGTTTGGAGAGCCGATATCCCAAGGAAGGAACCCGAGAGCCTTACAGGGATGAGCATAGCTGCGTGCAGAGACACACACTGTAACTCAAAACCTTCAAGCTCACGGCACTTTCGTGAAAGCCGCCGAGGTATAAAGTTCTGGCCCTAGCCCCCCCTACGAACCCTACGGCTTAACCCCAATGGGATTGAAGCAAAAGTGACCTGACTGGATCGACTCGGCATTTTGTTTTGTTTGGAGGTGTTTGTTATGATTGCTTGCTTCTTGATAAATCCTTCTCTCTCTCTCGCTCTCTACATAAATATGTATGTCTGTATGTATATATGTACATATATGTACATATATATATATAAACATATATATATATATACATATGTGTGTATGTATATATATATATGTATCTCTCTCTTTCTCTGTCTGTGTTGTGTCACACAACGAATGTCTGCTGTCTGCCCTCACACCGTGGTTCTTGATTCAGCGCTTGGTTATGTTTGCGGTCATTCAAGAAGTCATTAGAAGCTTCGGGTTTGTGTACATGGGTTTAGCATTTCGTTCCGGTTGGGAGGCGGTGAAAGTTCTGGCGAGGGCCTCTGCCAAAAATGCTGGTTTCATCTGAAAGCCTCGAAATAAGAGCTTCCGGTACATAACATCGTTATGGATCTCCGACACGGAACACTCTTTCATGAGACCCTGCCGAAGACCTTCTAATCATGAACCCGAGAGCTCAAGGTGTTTAGGGCGAACCGAGTTGGAGTCACAGTACAAGAAGCTAAACCTAAACAGCCGAAACTCTAAATCCCCTCCGGCTCCTCACAGGTTTCAATGGAGTCAAAACCGAGTCGGTTTCCCACACCTTGGCTGAGAGGTGCGCTTCAGGCTGTAGTTCAGTTGGGGGTTTAGGGTTCGGGCTTGAGGTTAAGGCTTTTAAAGTTAAAGCTCTGGCTACAAGAAAATTATGAATACGGAAGGCTTTGGGTTTGGAATTTTAGACGTTAGGATTCAGAGCTTAGTTTCGGTTTTCGATGCTTAGGGCTGAGAGGTGAAGGCTTAGCGTTCAGGATTGCGCGTTCTAGGTTAAACAACTCCCTACACCTTGATCATGCAGCATCTAAGGCTCGGATGCTCCCCGAAATCTTCAAGCGAATATCCGGTCCTTCAAGAACTTCCACTAGGGTATGGAGTTCATGGTGGCAGGGCCTATAGGGTGATATCGGGAGTGTACGTCCCCACTGAGACTGTATCTCTGAGCATTTTGAGCCCTATACCCGCAAGCCCTAAAACCTTCAACCACCAAGCCTTAAACCCCTGAAACCCTCAAACCCCACGACCCTAAGCTCCCTAAGCCCGATACTCTCAAGCTGGATGTTCAGCACCAGGAAACCCTTAACCCAAAGCCCTGCTAGACTAAACCAGACTTCGGGACCTTTCTCAAGGCTCAGCATGCCCCTCCCCCTCAACCCTAAACCCTAAAACCGAAAAACACCTCTAGACCAAGATTGCTGGGCCCAACCGCCTTGACCTTGAAGGTTGGTCTCTGGAATGGCTTGGGATTCGGGCTTGAGGGTCAGGGTGCAAGGACAAAACCACCCGGAACCCAACGCAAACCCCACAGGCCCACCAAATTTCCCTACATGGGATTCAGAGATTCAGCAGTCTTCTGAAGCCAAGTCGCTTGGACCTTCGTTGGCAACAAGCGTACGCTCTCCGTAGCATTCGTCTTCTTGCTTCTTTTCCTGCAATCCGCCGCGCTTCATGTTGAGGGTTTCGGGCTGAGGGAACTAGACTAACTAGAGCCTAGATCAGAGGTCCCTGATGTCTTCGTTCTGTTTACCTGCTGAAGGTTCAGGCTTTAGCGGGTTGAGGGAAACGAGTTTTCCTAAATTCGGCCCTTCCCACAATCAAAAGGAAGTGGCAGCTAGCATTTAGCGACCCACACTTTTTGGTAAGTAGGGTGACAAGCAGGGCACTCTCTTAGCTGCAGAGAAAAACATGAATTCCGTAGACCCAAACCCTAAACCCTAAACCCTAAACCCAAACCCTAAACCCTGAACCGAGCCGAACCCAGAAGCCCTCAACATACGAGCCCGGCGAAGATGCTGGATTTCGCAAACCTTACACGCATCTGCACTACCTATTAGGGTTTAGGGTTTAGGGTTTAGGGTATAGTCTCCATTTTGGTTCCTTTTGGGGGTTGCCTTTTAGGATCCTTAATATGGAATTATAGTTTAAGCAAGAAAGGAACTACAATGGAGACTGTAGGTAGGACAGTGTCTTGCCCTAAGGCCTAAGCCACAAGCAACCCGAAGCCCCAAACCCTAAAAAGCAAGATACTTGACCCTGAATCCTAAGCCGGATAATATAGGGGCCTTCGTAATTAGAATAGGGTTTGGGGGATACATTATACTATAACCATAACAAGGCACCCCCCAAAAAAAGAAAAACAAAATGGGTAATTATTCAGGCCCCTATATTACACCCTAGGTTGGGGGGTGCAGGAGCTGAAGGGGTTCGAACCAGCAGGCTCCAAAATGGCCGCTATTCGACTTTATATGACTGTAGTACAGTGCCATACCCCAAGAACTCTGCATTGTGAAGGCATCTCTATTGAGCTCTACAAGACCATGCAAATCCAAGTACGACGTTTAGACAAACCTTGTAAAGCGCTTTTCTACTATTTAAGGCCTCTACACCTTAAACCCTATCGAGCCTAGAGATCCCTCGCTGAACCTTGTAGAAACTCCTACAGGAATCCTATTCTAAATATCAAAGCGCCTTTTCTTTCAGAAACACCTATGATAATCGTAGCATATCGTAATAGTCAGTGCTTGGAGTAAGCTGATGCACATAGTCATGATGAGCGAAACACAAATGCTTACGAAATTCCTGTAGCTAGGCTTACACCCCACGACTACTAATGTGAAACCTCCATAGACCGAAAACCGCTTTTCCGGACAGCTTTCAAGTTCACATACGTTCACTGACACATCTAGACAAGGAGGTTTCTAAAGAACGTTCTTCAGAACTTGGATTGAGGGATTCTTGATCCTTCGTAAGGCTTATGCACCCTTGTACCATGGGGATCATTTTAATATGGTTCGCGGATGTAGTGCCGTAGCTGATTTATCTGGGCCACACGAAAATACCATCACTTGTTATTCTGACCTCTGTGTTGAACTATAGATCCCCATATAATTAAAAGCGCAGAAAACCATACAAGCAACCTGGCAAAACAGTTTACAAACCACCCAGGTGGCCTCCTTGCAGTCCACCTTGTAATATGTCTTGCACATCTTGGCAGCCCTCGAGATGCACAACGACTGGGTCTATCGTATGGGGCGGTCTAGGATTTATCTTTGAACACTCATTGCAATTGTGATTCTGGATTCTGCGGATGTTCGCGACGACGGTTCTTGCTAATATTGAAGCTACCAGCATTGTACCTCGTGTTTTCCTTGTCTTGATCACCATGATGTCTGCAACCGAAGCCCTCAACCTCAAAGATGGGCATGTGCAAATTCTGGACTGTTACGGCATTTGGCAAGTAGCCACTTCCAGCGTTGAACAATAAAAGCCGGTGGGTGTGGTGTGCAGGACTTAAGTACGCGGGTTTAGCGGGCTTCGGAGTTGGATGTATGCCAAAGTGTCTATAACAAGTGCTGGGAACTAGACTAGTAGGGGTTGATATGCTACTGTAAGCTGCAGACCCCTAACCAGTGACGCCAATATAAACGCTGAAAAACAGAGAAGCTTTACAGCGAATGCCAGCAGAAGCAGGACATGTTATTTTAGGTGATTGGGATTGGGACAGCATGTAAACTGGAGCGTCCTACATTTCAACCCTGCTTCAACTAACAGCAACAGATAAGCCCATTGACCTGCAACCATCCAAAGCACAAGCCCAACCAAGTCCTAAACTGGTCAAAAACCGTGAGAATCGCTTGTAAACAACTGGCAAGAAAGCGCACGTTGCCGTACACGCGACTAAAGCTGTATGAAGCGAAACTTGTGCTACCTTAAACCGCTCGTAGAAAAAAACATCGTAAACTCCAAGGTGTAACAACCATTGACGAACTCCTGAGCCTCTCAACCCTAAACCCTAAATCCTAAGCCCCTCAACCAGGCCAGCTTTTGCGCCAAAGGTCTGATTCTTGGCGGCTGGATCCTTCTCTGAGATGATCTTCTTCTTGAAGTAGCAACTCAAACAACTCAAGTTGGGACTGAAGTTTGGGGATCTCTACAATTGTGTTGGCTTTGGGGCTTCGGGTGTGCAGGTTTTGGTTTCATGTTGTTTTTGAAAAAAATTTCATGGCTGAGGCGTTGGGGTCTGGGAGGGGGATTGAGACCACCCAGCACCCGAAGTCCCGAGATCCAGGCATTCAGGCTTGGTTTACCCTGCAGGCTCCACATCCCTAAACCCTCAACTTCAAGCTTTAGAGCTTGGGGTGTATGCGCCGAAACTAAAGGCACCGAAACCTGATAAATAAAAACACCTGCCTACAATCAAAGCTCTCAAACCCCTAATTAAACCTTTTTGCCATAATTTCATGCAGGAGCTTCAGCAAGTCGTGTCTATTACATCGGCCATTCCCCAAGGAAATGTGCCCTTTGAGACCTCATGTAGAACCTCGGGGAACGCCAGGCCTTAGGATCCTCAGTGTCTATGCGTGTATATATACATATATCAATATATATGTGTTCAATATTTAGGGGAGAAAAAGAGAGAGAGAGAGAGACAGAGAGAGAGAGAGAGAGATAGAGAGAGAGAGAGAGGGGAGGGAGCGAGTGAGACCCCTAGAAGGGATCTCTAAATTCAAGAAACACCCCTCCAAACAAACGGACATGCTGGCTGGAGGCGTCGGACTGTTGGGCTGGCACAAGGCGAAGCTGTTGCATCCCAGGATGCTGGCGCACTGCTCCTTCATTGTGGTTTCGAGTTTTAAACTTTGAGTCGTCTCGTTTTCCACGTGACTCTAGTTCGGTGTTGGGGTTCGCTTGTGGCCCTAAGTGGTTCATTGCTTTAGGCTCCGAGTGCATGCTGGTATTTGGCCCAATTTAGAATATCCAGGCCCAGCCTAAAATTAGCTGATATCTTGGACCACACTTTGGCAGGTTACGGCTTGCGATGCAGGATCTTGCGAGGGCTCCTGAACACACCTAAGCACATTTCCACTCTCAGCTGTGATGCCACGCCCCTGCCGCAAAACAAAAATGCAACAGGCAACTAAGCCAGCACACACACACACACAAACACACACAAACACACACACACACACACCAGCACAAACAAACATACACACACAAACAATCATACACACACACACAAACACACACACACACACCTACACACACACACACACACCCGCACAAACAAACATACACACACAAACAATCATACACACACACACACAAACACACACACACACACAGCTAGTATTCACTTATCCAAGGTTGCATTAGCCCTTCTTGGCTATTGCAGGCACAAGTAATATAGGGGCCTTAACAGTTAGAATAGGGTTTGGGGATATATTATACTATACTTATAACAAGGAACCCGCAAAAACCCTATTCTAATTATTAAGGCCCCCACATTAACCTTCTGTTTCTACCGCTTCTATACCAGACATCATAAAACAACATTTCCACTGCTCACAAAGATCAGGGAAGTACTTCCTAAGGGAAATGATGCTCACGGCATCATCTGATAGCAAAGTGTAACCCTAAACCCTAAACCCNNACCAAAATAGTATAGGTATTTATTAAAACCCCTGTATTAGTCTCCCTCCCCTGTGATCCAAACTTGCAGAAACCATCGAACAATGGTACAATAAGTCATACGAGCACATTTTACCGCAGGTGTCTGCAGGGTACGCCAAGGGTTTAGGGTCTATTCAGCATAGGCGGCGACACCACTGCCTTTCATTCGACTACTGTGCTCGGTTTGAGATCTAGGGTCCTCTGAAATAAGAAGAAACCCCTAAACCCTAAACCCTAGTTTCAACAAGGGGCATCCTCAAAAGACGTGGGAGGATATGGCCCTTCTCAACACCACTGCGCACAGAGACTGGGGACCGAGGTACCCTCGTGCGATTCTCTTGTCTTTGTCCTCCCCTAAACCCGAAACCCTAA
>CAJNJA010023030.1:0-34133 GCA_905231915.1 Symbiodinium necroappetens | reverse complement strand
TCCTTTACGGGTTCCCTTAAGGGTTCCTTGAGGGTTCATTTAAGGGCTCCTTTCAGGGTCCCTTTAAGGGTCCAGCATACCCCACCATGTTGGGTTTAGGGCTTAATAGGCCTCCTATGCAGGACAGGACACTGACAGTATTGGATGATTACTGTAGGCATTTGGACCTTTAGGGCCACTGCAGCATCACTCATGGCTTACCATCATAAACCCACACGAACATGGCTTCTTTATACAAACAACCCTGATGGCGGCCATGGCATGATGCCCTCTTTGGTCCTCTGTAAAGCCTTATTCCCCCCAATCCTGGCTGTAGCGTGCATGAGATTTCATCTGACCGCACGCAGTACATCTCCTGATAAAACTTGTCTAGCAACCAAAACCCCTAGCAAGGGCACGGAGCGCCAGTCGTTCGCGCAACGAGCAGGCGAACATGAATCACTTTAGATCTGACACTTCTGCTCCTCGTACTGCTTAAACCGCTACTTGCCCGCATTAGCAGTAGTAGTAGTAGTAGTAGTAGTAGTAGTAGTAGTAAGTACTAGTAATTAGTAGTACATAGTAGTAGCAGTAGTAGTAGTAGTAGTAGCAGTAGCAGTAGCAGTAGCAGTAGCAGTAGAAGTAGCGGGAGAGGGCGCGCAGCTTCGGCTTTCCGGGTCTAGGGTTTATGGGGCTTTCGGGTTCTAGCATTGAGGATTGTAGAATGTTTAGATTCGGTCTTGGTTGGCTTATTATGATGTAGGAACCTGAAGGAAAATACCCCACGTTCTAATCCCCAAGACAATAGTGCCAATGTAAAACTATTCAGAAAGCAATAAGAACCACGTGTTTCTAAGTTCCTGTACTAGGGTTTAAGGTTTAGGACCTCTGTAAGACATGTACTAATGAAGCATCATGTTTCATCAAGCTCTACCTACTAGGGAGGGATGTGAAGGGGGGGCGTTCGTAATATGCTATAGTTCATGCAATTAAAGAGGGGCTCTATTTCCAACGCTCTCTGTTATTGCTCCCTACGTCCTAAACCCTAAATCATCCCTTCTCGAGACATGCAATCAAGCAGCGCTCGCCCTCGTCGGCAACAAGCGTCCGCTCCTTGTAGCCTCAATTGCTGTCTGTTTCGCTTGATACCTTTCGCCCTGAACCCGAGTACTCCAACCCCCGACCTAGGGCATCATCGGGAAACGATGCACTCGACACCCCCGATTCCCAAGTACCATAGAAGCCTGCAGACCCTCAACCTCAAGAGAATCCACACTGAAACCCTACACCCATAACCCCTAAACCCCTAATTCCATAAACCTCTAAAGCTGTAAACCCCTAAACCCCCAACGCCCAAGTCCTAAACCCCTAGACCCCTAAACCTCAAGGCCCTAAATAGACCGCCATGGCTGGGCCGGGAGACAAGCTTTAGTTTCCTTTGCGTCGCCCGAGTCTTCTTTCGTGTCCTCCAAGCGACGAGTGCTTCAGTTAGATCCCATACCCTATAACCCTAAGACCCTACAACCCCAACTAAAGCCCTAAACCCTAAACCCTAAAACCTTGAGGCCCTAAACCCTAAAACCCTAAGCCCCTGAAGATTAATTTTTATAAAAGTTTAGGGCTTTGAGTTCAGGAGCCTTCAGCTAAAGAGCCTGAACAATTAGAAACATTGGTAAGCTGGCGCTGCCCGAAACCCTGAACTGTAAACCCAAAGCTGCAACTCCTGTTCCTGTCACGCCACCAAGTTACATCGTTTCTGCTTGGAGTCGGAGGCTTTGGGGGTAGGGGTTGGAATTAAATGCATGGTTGTTGAAGGAGGGTTGGAATACAAGGTTATTGGCTTAGGTTGTGGAGCTTCAGGGTGCGACGACGAAGACGACGCAGGCTGTGTGGCTGCTCAAGAAAGCCTTTCCTCCTTGAACCCCTCAACCGTAAACTCCTGTCGGCTTAACAGCAGTCTTGGCACCAAAGTTTGCCGGGTAAAGGCTCTTTAGAGCTGCCCTAAACCCTAAACCCGAAACCCTGAAGCCTAAACCCGAAACCCTACATGTAAGCCTTTGAGAGTCTCAGGGAAGTTTCCAAGGTTTTGGAGAGGTTGCATGGCCTCTGGGGGGGCATAGGTTTTAGGAGAGTTAAGGTTTTGAGGTAATACCCGAGACCTGTGTAAAGACCATGACCATGATCGGGATTTAGAAGATTCCGGGATCACGGCAAACGACAACAGCCTGCACTATCTTGAACATACTACAGGTGCACTCCCCGTTGCGGACAAAGCAGGGTTGTGTCCATCAGCTGAAGGAGTGATTTGTCAGGAAATACTGGATTGAGTGAATTCGGCCTCCCATGCTATCCGAAAACACTGCCGGAACTTGGTACCCAGAGACTCCAATACCCCATAATTAAGGACTATACCTTAAATTTAAGTAGGATCCCTAGTACGATTTAAGGTGTATGCCTTAATTAAGGTATATTGGAGTCTCTGGGTACTTGTGGAAGGTCGCAGCTTCGCCTTCTGGGCCTCATGCGATAAGGGGGTTTAGGGTTTAGGCTTTAGCGTTTAGGGTTCAGGACCTGTTCTCTCCAAGCTTTTTGCCGGGATGTGAGTTGGGCAGCTGGGCACAAAAAAACCTTACGACAGGCTACCCTTCAACCCTTAACCCTAAATCCCTGAACCCTAAGCTCCGGAAGAAGCACCAGTAGACTTTGCCCTTAACAGCCTCAATCCCTGGCATGAACCTCATCACCTGACACAAACCCTGAACCCTGCAAGGTGGCGGCCGTCCTTGCACTCTGTCTTGTAGAAGCTTTTGCAGAATTTCAACTTGCGCCTAGGCGCATTTTGCAGATGTCGCCAGCGCGTCGGTAGACCCAACTTTCCGCATAAAAAGGTGCGTGCAGCACAGTGCTTAAACATTGAATTTTCAAACGATCGAGGCATCAAGCCTCGCACCACCTACTTACCATTGGCAGCTAGGCTAGGACTACTTGACCGGTGCAAGATTTCCGTCATTGGAACAAATCCGGCCCGGAGCTCTTCACAGCCAATGTATCAAAGGGGGCACGGGGAATGCAAAAAGAAGCTTCTGACAAGTGGTGCAAGATTTTGCCCATCCACAGTAGCTCCCCTCACACACACACAATCATAAGTATGTGTGTATATGTATATATATATATGCATACATCTACATGTGTGCGCACATGGTTAATTATCGATTTACAAGTAGAGCTATTTTGTAAACAACTTATGTATGTATGTATGTATGTATGTATGTATGTATGTATGTATGTATGTATTTGTATGTATGTATATATGTATGTATATATATATATATCAACTTGTGCGCGTACCGATTTCCCTCTGTGTTGTATACACATGTATGTATAAGTGTATGCAGATCTAATGTGTGCACGTGCACATAAATATTACACAAAGTAAGTATGTTTACATGCACACAAGCATGTACATATGCAAACTATACATAAATAAAACATACATATGTATATATATATACACACTACGTACACGCACCTGCACACAAACATGCATACATACATACATACATACATACATGCATACATACATAGGTAAGACATGCACACATGACATTGAATTACATTACATTGCATTGCGTTACACAATTGCATTACGCACACGCATACGTACATGCACACATACACAGATACAGACATACATATACACATGCATAGATACAAGTGCGCTCAAAGGTACACATAAGAAGGCTCTTCGATTGCCCTCCCGGCAAGTCCTCCCCAGAGGGTTGCTTAAAAAGTCGGGTCCTATTTCAGATACAGGGCTATGCCCTAAACCCTAAGCCCTAAACCCTAAACCCTGAACCCTAAACCCTAAACCCTAAGCCCTAAACCTTTGAACCTTGAACTCAAGGGCCTCCTGAGATCAGGGAGTCAGAGCGTCATGATTGGGAGCTGAAGAGTTTATGGCTTGGGGTTCGGGTTGGGTACATTTGGGGTTCTCGTTTAGGGGCTGGTAGATTAGAGCCTTAGGGCTTAGGGATGCCGAGCTACTGATCTGAAAGCAGGGGTTAAGGGTTCTTTGTTTTCACTGGCTAGTGTTGAGAACAATGTAGAAAGCTAGCTAAACCCAAAACCCTCAACCCGAAACGCTGTAAGCCCTAAGCCCAGGCCCTAAATCCTATCCCTCGCCCCCACGCTGCTTGAGAAGCCGAAGTGCTGGTCTTTGGTGGCGGCATCGTGGGCGCCGATTATCTTGCTCCTCAAGACTAAATCAGGGCTTAGGGTAGTGTTCTGGGTTTAGGCTTCAGGGTGCAGGCTTCAGGATGTAGGGTTCAGGGTTTAGGGCTAAACAAGCGGGCTCGAAGCCCTACACCCTAGAACCCCAAGTCTAAACCCTCTGAAACCCCCAAACAAAACCCGAAGCTTGGCTCCTTGGCGCCCTCATACGCCACCACCCAAGCCCGACAGGTTGCTCACAAGGGGTTTATCAGGTATCAGCGGGTGCTAAGGGAGAGACAAGGTTGCGCTGCTTATAACTCTGAGTCCTCAAGCAAACAGAAGCCGAAAGAACAAGTGTTTCTAGATGGAGAAGTTATTCCGGAAATAGGCCCCTGTACTGTGGCACTTAGGGACAATCCCTAAACCCCAAAACCCTATCTAAACCCTGAACCCCAATCCGAACCCATAAATTTAATCTGCCAGGACTCTTATAGTGGCAGTTGAACTTGCTACGCTCGCCCACGTGCTCGCAAACGGCAAAGCTGTTGCAACTGCCAATGCTGGAGCATTCCTCCTGCGCAGGCGAGGTGGCTTAGGCATATACAGCTTATGGAATGCGAGAACCACCCTAAGTCTTAAACTCTCCATCTAGAATCTAGTCTACTTATACTCAAGTCCAGACTCCCAAGCCTGCACGCACGTTCGGGATTTAGGAGCGGGTTTCGGCTTGATGCTGTCATCCGGAAACTGGCCGACCCTGACACGCAAAGCCGGCATGGACTTCGGAAAGAACTCGAAGGTACGGACACCAGCCGCGAAGCCTAAACACAGCAGTTCCCATGATAAAGAGGCCTTGACAGTTCCACCCATCAGAACAAAGTTCAGGGTATGATGCCAGAGTTATACGGAGTTGGAAAAGGGGGACCAATACTAATGGCTCGGTTTAGGGCCAATACGCAAATGATGACCAGACACCAAAATGACAAAACCTCTACTAGATGGGCCCCTCCCAGACTCCCCTCAAATGTATTCGTAAGCAAGACCCTTTTCAACCATGGCCAATCCACCACAGTCCAAAATACAATCCCCAGACGCATGCAACTGAAAAGCTACTTAATGTAGGGGCCTTAATAATTAGAACGGGGTTTTAGTGTACGTATTTTTTTACTATAGTCTATAGCCTATAGTTATTAAAGGAACCCCAAAGTAGTATAGGCAATTGGTTCAGGCCCCCTATATTAAACCCTGAATGCCGTGGGCTGAGTCCTGGCAGGCGTCCAAGCTTGACATATGTTTTGTGTCGCCAACTCCTGAGCTCGAGGTTTACAAATTCAGGGTACAGGGCGGTTAAGTTTAAGATCCATGTTTAGTGCTAAGGTTTAGGATTCAGGCCATTCCTAAAACCCTAAACCCTAAACCCTTAAACCCTAAACCCCTAAACCCCTAGACCCTAAACCCTTAAACCCCTAAACCCTAAACCCCTAAACCCCTAGACCCTGCATGGATCGAGACAAGGGGCCAGGACCTTCATCAGCCACGAGGGTTCGCTGTGCGTAGCAGTCTGTGGCACCCTTGGCATCCTGGCGCAGGGATGGGTGGCTATTTAGGGGTTTAGGGTTTTGGGTTTAGGGTTTGTTCAGGGTTTTTTTTTACCGGACCTTTTTCCACCGCAATCCACAGTAGAAAGTCTTGCGACCAGGTCGTTGCCTTTGAAAGTTTAGTGTTTAGGGCTTAGAGTTGCTGCCCTGGGCACCTTCAGAGTTGCCTAACTAAAAGTTTAGGGTGAGCTCTTGTTTAAGAAGCTTTAGGCAAGTAAAGGGGGTTTGGGATTATGTTGTACTCTTTTGAATAATAAGGAACCTCACAGTAAAGATTCAGGCTTCCTTAAAACCCCCAAAGTAGGTAAGCCAACGGCCCAAAATTACACTGTTGGACTATCCGGAGCCCAAAGGAATAGTTTTACTGATTATTCATGTATACTTTTGGGGCCCAGATCTTTACTACAACCGAGATGAGATGCGCTCTGGGTCGAATGGGTACTAGAGTGTAGGGTTGTGGGGTAGGGGGTTAACGGTCTTGGGGTAGGCTTTATAGAGCCCCCGAACCCCTAATAGGCCTTAGACCACACTTTAGTATTGAAGAGCCCTTGACTTAGAAGCACGGCTGAGCCCCGGCTGTCCTTCTCCTTCGTGAAGAAGCGGACCTCGCGCAGAACCATGCCGTTGGAGTTGCCTTGGTGAGAACAAGAAGCTTGAAAACCCAAGGGGTTGGGATGGTGATTCAGATGGATTTAATGTTAGGTCATTCTTCAGGGGCCTGGGAGGAATTTAGGAGTAACGACAGTACCAAAGCACAGTAAACCCTTCATTTTCTCGAAGCCTTCGCTAAACCAATACCCACGTCGCCGAATCTAAAGAGGACAACGCTTCGTCGGGACGTCGGAGTCTGATCAGCAGGATGAGATTCGGCAACTTCCCTACCTAAAGTGTCCATAAGGTAACCCACGAAAAGAACTGCAATGGAGACTATAGGTAGACCCGACACCAGCAGAGTTTCCTTGCCCAATGAACCGCAGGAAGTTGCAACAGGGGCTTATGATGAATAGCTATACTTGAGGTTTAGGGGTTAAGGGCTTTAGAGTAGACCCTAAAAAGTTGGAACATGTCTTTAGGATAACTAGAGCCCTGATTCCCCTGGACTTGACCTTGGGGGCATAAGGATATTGGTGGTCCAACTTTCTGGCTTCTGCTGTAGGCTTAGAAGCTCATGAATTTAGCCCCACAGCTGTCGGAGCTTAGGGGGGACTTCCAGACCTGTTCAGAATGGGGTGCAAAAGGCAGCTTGAATTCGCAATACTACTCATTGAGGTTCTTTGTAAGATAATTCTACTATACCTCATGGTCCCTTAACACAACATTCTTCTTGAACCTGTGCCGCCCAAGATAGCAATGCTCTTTTATGCCCGAGCCATGATGGCTGCACAGTGGCTTCCATCCCGGCCGAACCCAACTGCATAGACACTGGCATTCACCGCAGATTCCATCCTGACAACCGGTTCCCCCAACCCCAAGCTACCTTAAAGCCGATGTTAACCAGAGGCTTGCTTTGACATTGGCGCCCTTCTTCACCCGAACTTAGACTCGTCATCTGTCTGGCCTCCATCCGGGCTCAGGCTTGAAACCACAATGCCCTGCGGTTCGTCCACAGAACCCCAAGGTCAACGACAAACTCGGGCTTGCAGAGAATCGCCGTCCCTAAACCCCAACCCTGAACCCCAACAACCTCAAAGCCTAAGCCTAAGCCCGAAGCCCTAAACCCTAATTCAATCGATCATAACCTACCATTTTGTATGAAGTTTGGGCTCAGGTAGGACTTAGGGCTTAGGCTTCTGGGGTTTTTGTGGTTCCGGGCTTGGTGCCTAGGAGTCTTCTGGGTTTTTAAGTTTAGGGCATTAAAAATGTGGAAACCAAGTCTTGTCCACAAGGTCGAGCTCGAAGCATAAGATCAAAAACCTGAGCCGTATCTTCTCAAGCTCCTTAACAAGCATAATCCGGCCAATTTAGGGTTCTATGTAAGGGTCCCTCGTCTCCCGCAACTTTAAGTTTTGAACAGAGCACAGACACAAAGCCCCGAACCCAAAATCCAAAACGCTACACCCCAAACCCTAAACCTGAATACCTAGTCAAAAAGACCGATATGCCACAAACCCTAAACTCGAAACCCAGATGCCGCCCACGCCGGCGGAAAAGCGCCAGCGGAAAATCCGCTGCAGACTTGGGCTCGCGAGACGGTAGACCTCTCCAAGGTTTAGGGTTTTAGGGTTTAGGGTTTAGGGCTTTAGGGGTTTAGGGGTTTAGGGTTTTAGGGTTTAGGGGTTTAGGGTTTGGCTCCAGGTGGGTACTACTTCCGGTATACGAAGAGCCAAATATGTACTTTTTTGAGGTGGCCCTGTGGTCCCTATAACTCTATACTAGGGTTGATAGGAAGAAAAGTAGGTTATAACAGTTTAAGGTAAGAGATTCGGGCTGGGGTTTAGGTAGGGTTTCAGGGCCTTCACAATGGGAATAGGCTTCCTTTTAAAGGCTTTATCGGGTTGAGTGTACGGGCCTTTAACAATTAGAACAAGGGTTTGCTGTCTATTGTAGGAACCATTAGGAGTACTGATGGTAATTCTAATTTAAAACCTCTCCAGGTGGGTGGCTCTTCTGTTGCTGAGGTCCCTTCTCCAATCTCGAGTCCAGGGGGGCAAGAGCCCTAAACTCTGAGCGCCAAACCTTAGGTTCAGGGGTAGCTATACGTGGGTTTATAGTAGTTGTAACCTATTCCAGGGGACTTTTACCCCTACCAGAAACTGCCCATAAAAGCGGAAGCATCGGGATAGTTGGCATCCCTATCGGGGCAGGGTCTCGGGTTCTGCAGTGCCCTCCGCCAGGTTCGCCTTAGGGAGCAAAACCCACCTCCACACCACCAGGATTCGAAAATTGCTTGGTGGGCGTAGGGGCTCCATCCCAGACAAAAATTACTGCTGCACTGAACCCAAAACACTAAAACCTAAACCCTACATCGAAAACCCTACACCCATCTTACACCCATCTACACCTAAACCCCCAACCTGAACCTGAAGCCTTCATCGTAGAGCCCAAGTACTCCCTAAACCCTAAACCCTAAACCCTAGTTAAACCCTACACCCTAAACCCCTAACCTAAGCGTAAAACCCTAAACCCTAAACACTAATCCCCAAGCCCTAAACCCTAAGCCCTAAACCCTAAGCCTAAATCCTAAACCTCAAGCACTCAGCCCAGGGGCCTGCTCCCGGTAGTTGGAGCAGCCGCGGCCCGAATGCTGGTCAAGCCTGGTGAAGGTGCTTCCGTCCTGGGAAGTCTGAGGTTCCTGAGGGTTTAGGGGTTCAGAGTTTAGAATTTAGAGTTGAGGGTTGAGGGTTTAGGGAAAACATTGGGGTTTGGAGTTTAGGCTTTAGGGTTTAGGGGCTTCCGTCCTGAGAAGTCTGAGGTTTGTAAAAGTTGGGGTTCAGGATTTAGAGTTGAGGGTTTAGGGTTTCCGAGTTTCATAAACCTAATGGTCCAAAGGACCTAATACTGAGGTACTTGGGCTACTGATAGTCGTTTTGTAGGACACACTATTTGGGAGAGGGTATGATAATTAGGTAGGTACTCGGACCCTCAGGGTAAGGGGTGGGGTTTAGAGGTTCGAGTTTGGGTTTAGGGGTTTACCTCAAAGAACCAGAAACCTGCTGCTGCGCAGGGTTCAAACAAGAGCCTACAAAAAAGCAGCTTATGGTAGTTTATGCTAGAATTTAATTTAATTTAGGGTTTAGGGTTTAGGGTTTAGGGTCTAGGGTTTAGCTTAGGGCTGAGAGCGTGTGGAAGAGGGCTTAGGCTTTGGGTCCAAGGTTCCTCAGAAGCTTGAAATGATCTTTTGGTTGTGGATCGGGTGTAAGATCTCGGTGTTGGGGGAGTTTTGGGGTTGTTGAGCTTAGGGTTTAGGGTTTAGAGTTTAGGGCTCGGTGTTGGGGAATTTTCGGGGTTGTTGATCTTGGGATTAGCAGCATTCAAGGTTTTGACTGGGAAGACTCACGTAGTGGCTGGAACTTTAGAGGATTGAAGCTCAGGCTCAGCCAGTGAGCCCCTGGAAGTCTTGCTGCAACAGGTTTCGGGGCACGAAACACAGTGCTGCGCTGTGTAGGATTTGGGGTTTAGGGTTTAGGGTTTAAGGTTTAGGGTTTAGGGGTAAATTGTTTCGGTTGCCCATGTACCGCGTGTACAGTACAAATTGAAACCTTGTATGGCTCTCAGGAAAAGGTACAGGCTTTTCTGATCGCGAGGCAAACCAGACCCTAAGGCTGCAACCTGTGCACCAGAAGGCGTTGGTTCATAACAAATGCGAAACAGCAAACATTATACGCCACGCCAAAAAAGCCTCAATCTGTAGTCCACGCTTGCCTAGGCATGGCACACCGTTCCTCTGCCACACATCTTCGCGGGGATGAGGTGTCGAGAAATCTAGGTTACCGTAGTAAGTAATGATATCTGATCCCAGTCTAGACCGCCCCAAAGAACGATGGTACATTGGCCCACAGCCTCTGAGATTTGGGGCTTTCCACACTTTGGAAGGGTACAGTCGAAAAAACAAAGACCACAAGAAGTTGGACCGTTCCCTGTTGTTGGGCTACCTTGTTGAGGGTTTAGGTTTCGGGGCTTGCCTAAGGCCAACTCACCACTCTAGCTGAACTCTAACGCAGACCTCTTCAATAATCTGAACAAAAAACGTATACCACCCTCATATGGCTAAGACCGTACCATCATAAAGGAGCCATTAAGGGAACCCTTAGCAGTGTTCTTCTGAGTCTTACTCATTTGAAGCGTCTGGGAAAGCGCCGAGCCTAACCTCAAATGCAAGGCGCTATCCCTAGCCCTCCCGGCAGGGGTTTAGGGGTTTAGGGGTTAGGTGTTTTGGGGTTTAAGGTTTAGGGGTTTAGGAGGGTACAAGAGCCCCTAGGACCCTTCTTCTTTTTTTTAGTAGGTACCTGGAGGGTTAGGGTATAGTCCTGTAAGCCCCAATCCCGACCCTAAAAACCCGGACCGTCCCCCAGGATCCCTAAAAGAAAACCCTAACTAGAAACTCCAATCTCCCGAAGGGGAATCTCTAGAAGACTACCTAGAGTCTCCATTGTAGCTCTTTTGGGGGTTACCTTACAAGATCCTTATAATTTATATATATATAATTGGTTATACCAAAAAAAGGAACTGCAATGGGTAAACTTGCCGAGAGTCGTAGCTTCCTTCGAAGACCCAGGCTGACGGACACTCGCCGCTCCCGGTAGTGAGGCCGTAGCCTCGGGTGTCGAGTTTTAGGGTTCCTTTGTTTTTTTTGTATAAAGGGTTCAGGGTTTAGGGTTCGTTTGGGGTTTTCGGTGTTGGATTTTTGGGTTCAGGGGTGTGCCAACGGCTTTACAGCGATTCATGCTGCGGTAGAGGATTCCGCGGCGGATTCAGGGCTTGGGGTGTGGAGCTATCGTTTCAGGGACTAGGTCCAGGCAAATTGGCCCCCAACCAATCCACAAACACACGCGCACACACACACAACACAGACAAAGAAAGCACATGCTGATAATCTAACATCCTTGATTTGCGACCCCAAAAAGGACCGTTGCCCTAAACCCTAAAGTCTTGGTCCTAAATTAAAGCCTGGACCCTAAACGGCCCTAAACCCTAAACTCTAAACGACCCCAAACCCTACACCCTAAACGGCCCTAAAGCCTAAACCCTAAACGGCACTAAACCCTACACCCAAAACGGCCCAAAACCCTAAACCCTCTAACACCCGAAGCTCAATCCTTCAGGGGACCGGTGATCCGAGTCGGCGAGTCGAACTTGTACTGCAGCCACTGGTTGGGATAACCTGTGGAGGGTCAGGGTTTAAGGGTTTTTGGGGTTAGGGTTTAGGGTTTCGTTTTTTTTTTTTTATCGCCTCTTTTCCGTCTGCCCGAAGGTGTCTGAAATGCCAAGTTGGCTGAGGCTCGGGGAAGCAGAAGCCACCTCTTCAGCCCATCACAGTATCAGCAATACAACGACGCCCATAACAACTAATAACCACAACTAAAGTGATAACAGAGGATGCAGAATAGAGGAAAATACGTGGCTAGAGGCTGCCTGCTCCGAACGAAAGCAACAACCTGAACCCCACATCAAAGTCGCCCGCAATTCAGAACACTTCGCACAGACCTACATGGAATAAACCACTATCCACTTCAGGTTGCTGCACGGACCATCGCACAGCCAGCACGCCCACAGGCCCTCCCACTCGCATATGACGCAACAGAGTAACCACCCGCGAAACCCGGGTTTAGGTTTTAGGGTTTAGGTTAGGGTTTAGGGTTTAGGGTAAGGGGTTTATGGTTTAGGCTTAGGTTTTTTTGTTGGGGCTCTAAGAACAAAGGGTCACTACCAGGGAACCCCAAGAGCTCCTTCCAAGGTTTCTAGGAGATCGAATACCTCAATATGTGTATGTATATATATATATATGTATGTATATGTATATACATACGTACACACACACACACATGTGTGTATATATATATACATATATATATACACACACACCAAAGCAGGTGAAATAACGGTCCAACATCCCCTGAAAGCTTAGATTCTACATTTGGGGTCCGGGCAGGGTTTAGGGTTTCAGTAGGGTTCTGTAACAAGCTACCTTCCAGGACTACTAAGTTAGTTTGCGCAAGGGCTTTACAAGAGTTTAGGGCTTAGATACGGGGGTTTGGGATTGGGTCTTGGCCTCCGGGTTTGGGTTTTGGGCTTGGGGCTTTTTGTAGTGCTTTTAATTTAAGCTTCTGCGGGACACAGGGTGCTGCAGCGCTCTATGAAGCTTTCTGGGCTTATGTGCCTTCAAGTTACTTCATCGGCACTGTCTACTGATTCTACTATATAGGTACTTTGAACCCTTTGGGAAACGAAAGATCTTCCTCTCTATAAGCCAACAGCCGAAACTGTGGATCCTCTTAGACAAGAGCCTTTTAGGGTTTAGGGTTTAGGGCCTAGGGTTCAGGGTTTAAGGTTTTGAAGACCTTTTAGGGTCTAAGGTTTATCGGGTCTAGGGGCTAGGGGTTTAGAGATCTTCTAGGGTTTAAGGTTTGGGGTCTACCAACCCCGATGAATACCCCCCGACCCCGACAATCTGGTCCTTATGGTTTGCATCGCTTTTCCCTGCCATTTTCCTCATGGGGCTTCTGAAGACAGCACTGAGGTCATAGGCCATGAACTAGGGCTTTAAGATACCTGAATCCTAAGCCCTAAACCATAAGTAGGGCTTTACGGTATGTGGAGCCTATAAAGCCTAAGTCATAAATGTGGTTATGCAGCCAACTTTACAACCCCAACCTCTGCAGCAGCCGTTCCAGAATTTCTTCATGTTGCCATCGAAGGCCAGGTCCTGCGTCTCGGTGTTTCAGGGCTCTTTGGTTTTGCGGCTTAGCGGTTCGGGTTGCGGGTTTAATTAAGGGTTTTGGCTAGAGGGGTCTAGGCTGTCAGTTGAATTCGCTGAACTACGGTTGATGATATAAATCCTGCACTACCCATAATAAAGGAACATACTTTAGGGTCCGTAAGGTAATGCAGGATTCATACTATCAACACTAGCTGCACGTATAGATGATACATAGATGTACATTCATGTACGTATGTAACCTTCTGCAAAGATGCGCGTGCGCATATGGTTTGTGGCATGGATTCCATGGATAGATCTGGAGTTTCGGAAAAGAGAGGACCTTGATGTACACAGCAAATGAATGGAAGCCTATCATATGGACCCCTGAACAAGGTACCCAAACTAGAAGATGCGCACCGAAATTCATGAATGCATGTATGTAGCTGAGCAGCCAAGCATGTGAAGTGTTCACTTCTACACATACTTGGCTACGGTTCCGGATGTCCCCACCGGGTGTAGCTCGAGCCGGGGTCTAGCAGCATTTCCGAGATGATCTTCGCACGTTGTACTCGACACCTATGTCTTGTGCTGCGCCTGTGAACTCCAGATCAAAACTTCGGAAAAGAAGGGATGCAGTGTAAACTCAAAGTCGCACAGAAGATATATAAGCACATTCCTCTTTCAATTCTCTCAACCCCACTTCCAACTCAACACCCTACGCCCCAAAAAACCTGAACCCCCCAAACCCGAAACAATAAAGCCCTGCCGGGCAGTTTCATCAAGCCCTCATCCCGAACCCGTTTCTAAGTCCGAGCATTTCTCTAACCCAGTCTCCGGCGTCTGGGGCGGGTCGCAACCACCAGAGGTGCAGGAAGAGGACGCGGTCGCCCCGAACTTGGGAGTTCCAATAGCCTCGTAAGGTTTAGAGCTTGGGTTTTCACGTCATGATACGGTTGATGATATACATCCTGCATTACCCAGACTAAAGAATATAGGAAAATTCCCATTACCGAAATAAGGAATATACCATAATTCCCATAGTTTAGGGGCCTTCAGGTATTGCAGGATCTATATCATCAACGTCTTGTTTCAGGATCTAGGACTTCACGGATGAGGGCTTCGGGATCAAACATCGAGGCTTGGGGTTGAGGATCCATCCTTCGGGTTTAGGGTTCAGGGTTTAGGGTCTAGGGCTTAATTGGGAGTTTAGGGTTTGGGGTTTAGGGTTCAGGGTCTAGGGTTTATATTATAGGGCTTAAGTAGGAGTTTAGGGTTTAGGCGATTTGGTGGCTTGGATGAGAAACCCTGCAGTCATCAAGGCACTGGAGTGAACCCGGTGCATAGCAGCTTCGGGAGCAGTACTCAGAACTTGTATTCCAGCTGCTCAAAACGAACCCATTGCCACAGGATTTTGGAGTAGTTTATGTTCGTTTGTATAATAAGGAACCCCAAGGAAGAGTATTTTGGTAATCCTTCGCGGCCTGCTAAAGTTAGGATGCAGTGGGATTCGAATTAACCTCAAGCCCGAAGCCCACGTTCAGGTTGAAGGTTTGGGGCTTAGGGAACTTCGGGGCTTATGGGGTTTAGGGTTCAGGGTTAACCCTAAACCCTAAAGCTAGGGTCCTTGGTTCCCTTATATCCTAAACTCATTGAGGGTCTGCCGGCTGCGGCCAACAGTAGAGTGTTGAAGCTTGAATCCCCAAGCTCCAAGCCGCCTCAGGAAATCGAACCCTATGCCCTAAAGACGATTTCCAAAACCCTACATGTAGATGGATCCTTCGATCTGCCCTATGGCTCTCCTGCAAAATCTTACGGAAATCCTCAGCCCAGAACCGCAAACCTCAAATCCCGATCACACAGGACATAAGTTTAGGGTCTAGAACCCTAAAGCAACTAGACTCCCAAACTCCAGTCGAGTTGCAAACTCCTTGTAGGTGGAGCCCAAGGTCATAATGTAGACGCGCTCCTTACGCGGGCTGGCGACACATGGTAGCTTCAGGGTGCTTCAAGGGCAAAGGATTTACAGGAATGCCAAGGGGCGCTCCCTAAACCCGACCCTAAAACCCTAAAGCCTCAACCCTCAGGGTTTGAAGGGGTACAACAGTCCACTTAGAACTTGGCTTCCGAAATGGCAGTGGCTCAGAGCAACCGCGTTTGAGCTTGGGGCGTTTGGCGTTGCGTTTGCAGCTTGGATCCTAAGCAACCTACGCTGTTGATTTTTATGAAGACATCATAATAAGGAGCCCTAAAAAGGTATAATAAGGGAGCCTCGAAAAAGGATGATAAGGAGCCGTAGACAGGAAAATAAGGAGCCCTGAAAAGGTAGGTTCTTTAGCGTTCAACGTGCATGCGGGCTGAGGGTTTAGGGAAAGACCTGCCCTAAACCCTAAACCCCAAACCCGAGGCGGCTTTCGACTTCAGGCGTGGATCTCGTTGCGAGGAAGCGTGTTTGGGGTTTAGGAATTAGGGTTTAGGGTTGAGGGTTTAGGATTGAGGGGTGTGGGATTTCCGGTTTAGGATTTAGGGTTTAGGATTTAAAGGGTTTAGGATTGAGGGGTTTAGGGTTGAGGGTTGAGAGGTATGGGTTTTAGGGTTTTGGGTTGAGGGCTTTCCTTCGAAAGAACCTTGGGAACAGTCACCGAAGGAAGACTGCGAGACCCTCGCTTAGTATGCCTTCGTCCTGGGGCTGAGTTCTTCTTGTCTAACAACTGTACATTTACCACGAACAGGTAAGAGGTACATGATATGTTTTCCTCCTGTTTATGGTGACTCCGGTAAGACCATTAATTAAGAAGCATTATAAGAATTAATTAAGAACAACCCAGCGAATGCGGACAGCCATATAGTAGTGGGTATTTTCATAATGATCTTCCCACGAGACCCCCATAACTAGACTATAAGCTTGCCCGGGGTTCAGGATTTTAGAGAGATTTGGTCCACTGCCTAAGCCTGCTACATTCTGGGAATGCCGGGAAGAGCAAAACAAGACGCCTTAGGGTTGTTTGGGTTTAGGGCTAGGAGGCTTAGGGTTAAGATCTGCATAACCCTGAGGGTCCAAGGATACTACCATCATGGAATTCGGTCCCCAAAGAAAATCCCTATCATGGTTTTGGGGAACCTGGTTCCTTAATAGCCATTTGAGCTTGGGTTGCGGAGGGTCTGGGATTCAAGGTCCGAGTTTGTGCTTGATGTTACTTACTTCAGGTCTTGACTTCCAAGTTGTGGCTGCTTGGGTTTAGGGCCCAGGGTTTGTTTTGGCTGTAGTCCCAGAAATTTCGAGTCAAACTTGTGGATTTTTAGGGCCTGGTGCGCTCAAAGAAACCGAAGCCCCGAACCCTTAAGCAAACCCCATAAATACCTAGAGCCCAAAGCCCCAAACACGACACCCTAAAGCCCTGAAGCCTTCCACTAGACCCTGAACTCTGGATCCGACAATCCAATGTCCTGACTCCCCCCGACAACCCTAAACCCTAAACTCTAAACCCTTAACCCTTAACCTCTAAGCCCTAAGCCCTAAACTCTAAACCCTAAACCCTCAACCTCTAAGCCCTAAGCCCTATAGCCTAAACTCTAAACCCCAAACTCTGAACCCTAAACTCTCCACGCTTAACCCTGAATAAACCCTAGAGGATCCCCAAAAACCAAAAACCCGAGCCCATAACCATTGCTGCCCCGAGGCCGGCCGCCCGTTACCCAAGCCGATGCCGGGCCCTTCGTGCACGGCCAGGACATTACCGGAGCCGGCTACGGCGAATTGCACCTCAAAGAGCGTTCCGAAGCCTTTTTGAGCCCCTAAGTCCCCAAACCCTTGAAAACCCGAAGCCCTGAACCCGAAACCCTAAACTTTTGAAAACCCGAAACCCTAAATCCTTCATCCCACTAACCCCTAAACCCAAAGCCCTAAACCCTCAATCCTGGACCCTACAAAGCCCTAAACCCTGAATCCTAAACCCTTATGAACACCTAAACCCAAAGCCCTAAACCCTCAATCCCAAACCTCAGAGCCTCTCTGCCTCAAGAGGTTCCCCCTGGGATGGTTTAAGGGCCAGGGCCGAAAGCTGTGGGTTTAGGGTTTAGGGTAGGGATTTCGGCCTATGTGGCTTAGGGTTTAGGGCTTAGGCCCCAAACGCATAAACCCTGAAGCTTTACGCCTTTATGTCTACAGCTAAAGTTACCGAAGTTAGAGGCTTGGGAGGATTTTGGGTTCGGGCCAGGGCTTTGGGGGTTTGGCTCAGGGTTCAAACCCTCATGGCATGGCATCCCAATGAGCCCTTCTAAGCCCTTAGCCCGATAATGTTCGCTTCTTTGGAAGTAGGTTTGCTCTTAGATAGGATGCATACCGAGTATAGATCCCTATAACTCAGCCTCCTGTGCAATCAAACGTTTGGGAAACCCGGTTTTGGAAACCCGGCTATCATGAAACCACGGTGGAACCACTAAGCCACCAAATCCTAAAGCCAAACCCTCAACCGCACACGTGTGTCAACCTCAACTTTCCAACCTGCTGCATCTGTCCCGCCGAAGGCACACCATGAGGTGCATAGGGGTGGGCGGTGCCCGCATGAAGTGCGAAGCTCCTCCAGCAGCGATTGTAGGCTTCGGGATACGAGCTTCACAAGAAAGGCAAACAAAGATTCTTACAAGGGTTTGCATGGGCTTGGGGACGGTGCTGCCAGATGTGATAAGGGGTTCGTCACTGGGGTTGCATGATTAAACAGCCCGGGTAGAAGTGACCCGAAGTAGGTTCCAAAGTCTACGAAAGGTTGTGGGAGTCTGCGTTTCAGGGTTTGGGTCCGGGGGTGTAAAGCTTTAGGGTTTTCGGGTTGAGGGCTTCTAAACTTTAGAGCTTTAGTGGCTTTTAACTGCCGGGCTTTCGGGCTCCAACTGGGGCTTTTGGGTTGGAGGGACAAGATTAACACGTGCGACGTTAAATCGTAAAGCAATGCACGAAGATAGGTGGGCGACAAGGTGACTCGAAAGGTGTCAACTGAAACCCATGTGTAGCCGAACGTCAACCGCCATAACGTGCTTAAAGGTGTCAACTGAAACCCATGTGTAGTCGAACGTCAACCTAACGTGCTAATTCAGCAGGCAAAACAGCTATCATCATCATGATCTTCACAGCCGGAATCATAATCGTCGTGACCACCCTCCATCTTTCATAATGATAGCGAACGGACACAACAACAGCATCATGGGCGTCATCATACTGATCCTGTTCTGGACCCTAACATCTTCAACAGCAATGCCAGAGGCACAACAACAAGATCCGGCAGTTCAATTAAGTCCTAAACCCTAAACCCTACTTACACCACGACACCCCCCAAGCCAGCACGGCCTGTAGCGGTTCCTGGCACTCAATATGTGGACTTCCGTCATCTTGGTCCCCGTCGGCTCCTCTGATAAGAGCCCATTATAATATACTATACTATACCATACTATAATTTACTTTCATATACTATACTATACTATACTATAATATACTATAATATACTATACTATTACAATTTATGGGTTGAGGACTTCGGGGCCGTGCTGTCAGTAGGTAGGGCAAGTCTGCAGAACAGGGACCGAAATACTTGCTACTTGCATGACCAGTACGAAAAACAGTACAGGAATGCCAATGATGGCTCTAAGCATGAGGATCATCATAGCAGTGGTAGTCGTCGTCATCATCGTCGTTCGTCTCGTTGTCGTTGTCGTCGTCGCCGTCGTCGTCGTCGTGATCGTCGTTTTGTCAGAAGCAGAAGCAACTTCAGAAGCAGAAGCAGCAGTATTAAGAGTAGTCGTCGTCGTACCAAGATTACTTGCTATTATGAAGAGAAAACAGTTACACCTCAACCAAACTGTTGAATTCTCTGCAGCTGTTGGGGCTGAGGGCTTTGCTTGAACAGAATCAGATCCAGGCTTACCCTCAGCTTCTTGAAGCACGGAGACTAAGCCCTTTTTACAAGGACGGGCAAGGCAGAACGACCCAATCTTTCAAACGAGAAGCGAACCCCTCTTTACACATGTCAGTTCTACGGCAGTCGAACTTTAGCGCCCGAGGACTCCTGGCTACCACCCCCCCAACTTACACGGTTTGGGGTTTAGGGTTTTCGGAACACCCCAAAGTACCGACATGTCTCTGACCACGGCTGTGGCTTATAGGCCGCTACACACCAAACCCCTAACTGGGCTCGCCGTCTGGATGGGGCGGCTAAGAAGGTTCTAGAGGTTAGGCTTACAGAGACTGGAGGTTTATGGTTTAGGCTTTTGAGGTTGAGTTTGGGGGCTGTTGGATGCTAGTGCTTTTAAGGCTTGAGGGCTTTAGGAATGAAAGTGCTGGTAGAACAGGTTGCGAGCTTAGGGCGCAAGTTCAGACATTCCTGCCTTGCTCAGAATGCCGACAATATCTCCATTACCTCGCAGGCCAAAATCCCACCTGGAGAGGGGATCGTTTCTTTGGTGTATAGAGGGGATCCAGAGCCAGGAAAACCACGCAGAGCAGTAAACTGCGTAGGCTATGTCAGCTTCTACGCTTTTGGGGGGCCGCTAAACTTTAAACTCTAAACCCAATATAGCCAAATCCCTAAACCTGCCAACCCATGTGTAAGGCCGTACGGAGCCACTCTTGCAACCTCAATGCAGCCGTTTAAGACCTACCTATAGTCATAGTCTCCATTGTAGTTCCTTTTTGGGGGATTTTAGGATCATAGAAGTACATATGCAGCCATATATGTATATACATACATACATACATACATACATACATGCATGTATACATACATACATATACGAATTAATATATGTACATATGGTCACACCTAAGAAAGGAACCGCAATCGAGCTTTCAGGTAATTCGTGTGCACATTCCCTCGGCGCCAGTCCCCCCATCCCCCATTCATCTCCATGTGCCGGCCTCGATACAGTACGTCCCGTCCTGTACGTTAAACCCCTTCTAACCGTGCGTGAAATGGAGAGGGGGGCGAAATGAGGTATTACAGAACCCTAAACCCCTAAACACCAAACCCCTAAACCCTAAACCCCTAAAACCCTATACCCCAATAAAACGATAATGATATAAAGGGGTACAGAGCGCATGCGCAGATGTCGGCACGTACTCAAGGAGGCACGCCAACCGACTTGTGAGGAAGACGTGACAAGAAACACCTGCCCTAAACCCCAAACCCAAATTACAGAACCCTGAAGAGAACCTTGGTGAAGGCCGGCCTTTGAACCCCAAATGCCAAGGTGAGTCAAGCCTGCCTGTCGGAGTTCGTGTAGTGCAGAGCTGTGGCAGCGTGCAGAACCTGGCAGATAGAGTTCAGGTTTTACCGCTTTGGAGTCTAGGTGTTAAGGTTCGGGCCAGTGCGCAGGTTTGGTCTTGGGGATTCAGGGCTGATACAGCAGCCGATCTCACCTCCGACCAACCTATTGCTTCTGGAGTAACAAATATCAAGGAAGCGAACAAGGCGTCAGACAGCATTGATGCTAGTCCCGGTTATAAGCCAGGGCGACTGGCTCATGAAGGGTAGTTCAAGGCCCAAGCTTTTCTATGCAGGTCCGTAGATCGGTAAGTAGGTTTAAATAGAGTGCGTAATGAAGTAGCATGCTTATCCGCAGAAAGAGACCCAAACACTCAAGCCAAGGGTGCCCTTTCTACTCCCCGAGTTAGCAGGAATCCTACACCGCCCCGCAAATGCCTTCTACCGGTAAGGGACTGATGGTTAGCGCTTGAGGGCTTTAGGGCTTTGCGGCTTCAGGGCTGTATGTATGTATGTGTGCATGTATGCATGTATGTATACGTCCCCTCCTGAACAACACATAACTATAGTCAACCCTAAACCCTAAACCCTAACTAGACCCGAAACCCTGATATAAAGGAACCCCCCATTTTCGATCCCAGGCTCCCATCGTCGGTACCGTGACCTGGCACTCACCACGTGCACTTCCGTCCTGCCGCTGGGTTTAGGGGTTCGCGCGAGCCTTGGTGTTTCGGGGTGGCTAGAGTTTGAGACATTTTGGGTTTCAGGGATTAGGAATTCGAGCTCCGGGATCAGGTTTATGGGCCGGGTTTGGATTCAATGTGCTCTTTCGTCCTGCCACTGCCCAATCCAGCTCCGCGATAAACCTCAGCTTGTCGATCTAGGAGAAGTCGCGATGCTTAAATCCTACTGTCGATCCCTCTTAATATGCCGACTCTTCAGCCCTACACTCTAAACCTGGCTCCCTCCTTGGTTCGCAGCTCCCTGAATCCCGAGATCCTAGCTCCAAAGTCCTAAATCTAAAGCCCACTCGAAGCTCTTATACCCTAGTAAAGGAAGCTCATACACTTAAGAACCCGAAACCCCCAAAAACTTCAAACTTCACCTGGTCAAGGTGCGCAGACAAGGTCGCCTCGCCAATTGACCAGGAACCTGACCAGGGTTTAGGGTTTACCATTTTTTGGTACTGCTGATGATATAAAACCTGCATTACCTTGAGGACCCTAAACTACGGGGAATCATGGTACATTCCTTAAGATGGGTAATGCAGGATTTATATCATCAACCGTAAGGGTTTAGGGATATTCGGGTTAACGTTACACTAAACCCTAGATCCTTGGCCCGCTAAGCCCAACGCTCAACGTGAAACTCAACCCCTGAAGGGCCCACGTAGCCGCGTAGTACGAATCTTCAAAGGAGTTCCTGAAACCCTAAACCCTAAAACCCTAAACCCTAATTAGGGACAAGGGACAATGCATACACCACATAGTGCGGGGAATGTTGGGGCACGGTTCCATCAAGCTTTGCGGGTGGGGGGTCTGATTGGGAGGCGACATGATTCTGATCATCACGAAGATGTCACTATGATGTTTGTCATCATCTCCATAAACATCATCATAGTATCCTTCATCTTGTGAATCAATGTCCTCGTCTTCATCATCATCATCATCATCGTCTTCATCACCATCATCATCATCGTCATCGCCGTCAACAGAAGCATCGTCGTCACCATCGCCGCCAACCACAAAACACCGAGGCAATGGGTGTTGGGGTTCTGTCTTAGTCTTGCTCAAAAATGAAGGTTCCATTTGCTTTCGACCTGTGGCATTTCGGATTGATGCTAGCATAAGGAGATTGACAGCATTTAGGGTTCAACGGGTTTGAGTTCCCCCATGGCCCCCAAAACCATTTGAGAGGTTCCTTTTCCTGGGCAACGCATCCTCTCCCAAAAGGGGCTATCCGAGTCGGAGCTGGGGCTGCTGGGCCGGCGAGCAGTAGTAAGGTTGAGGGTTTAGGGTTTTGCCGCTCCTCAAGCATTCCAATCCTCAAAACCAAATCTCAACAAAAACACATGACAGATCTCAGGGGGGTAAGTATGCGTGAGGATTGAAAAGTACATGAAGCTGGTGTTGCAAACTACTCTACAACCTAATCTATAGCCGGATTACTCAGTCACGTGATCCTGAACCCTCAAGGTTTCAGATGTTGCGAAGGATAGGGGCCTGAAGGCCAGTTAGACTCAGGCCTGCAATGTCTATAGTCTCCATTGTAGTTCCTTTTTTTTGGTTTAACCAATTCTATATTAAGGATCCTAAAAGGTGACCCCCAAAAGGAACTACAATGGAGACTATAGGTGAATCTCAACACCTGCACGACAAACGCATACAGTGACCTGCAATCGATCACACACCGAACCCCACAGAGCCGTCAGCTTCAACCCTGCCTTTCCCCTGAACCCCAGCCCCCTACAAAACCTTCTAAATCCCCTATAAGACCCCTTACGAATTTTAGAACCCCGGTCTAAAAGCCTCTTCGAGCATCTCGTCCGGTGCCCTAAACCCCAAACCCTAAAAACCGGTACCCGAAAAGGGCCTGACGTGTATAGGAAGCGTCAGGCCCACGGGAGTTTTCGTCTTCAAAGAGATCCTCCTTGACATGGGATTGTGGTTTCCAGATGTTTACGTGAGTTAGAATCTAGGGTTCACTTCTTGGGGATGTGAAGGACTTCAGTTTAGGGTTGTAGCGGTAAAGACTTTCGTGTCAGAATGACTCGTCGGTTGCAGCTGCGACTTCACGGACGGTACAGATTGTCAGATAGCCACGCAGATTTAGCGCGTAAACTTTGAAAGCGTCTTACACGGCTTCTACAAAAGTTTAGGGGTTGAGAGCCTTAACTCTGGAGTTGAGGATATAGGAATTTATGTCGAACCAGCAACTACAGCTGCGAGCCGAGTATGAGGGCCTGAGCAATTAAGGGATAGAGGTCTCGGGACACGTAAAAAGTTAAACGTGTTGGTGTGGATATACACATGCATACATATGTACCTATCTGCATGCGTGTATATATACACATAAATACAAATACACACATAAACATAAATAAGTATTGCATAAAAATAAATATAAATATAAATATAAATATAAGTGTGTGTATATATATATATATGCACACACACATTATCATACGGGGTTGAGATTATATGTGCGCTATCGGGGGTGTTTGTGCTATATAGTAGACGATACCTCGATAGTACAGACAGCCACATCGAGGGACAGCACGAGCCGGGCCCGCACAACGAAGGCCCAAACGCAACAGTCTGGAGAGAGTAGAGTAGGGATTTGGGGCTTCAGGGTCTATGGCTATGATCTGGCTCTGAGCACTTTTGGGCTCGAGTGAAGCTTTGCTAAGCCGCTAAACCCCAATCTGAATCCCTCAACTGCGACGTAATCCCTCAACCACAAACCACAAACAAATTCAAAACGAGCTGCTGATACTTTGAGGCGGCACTGAGGACGGTCACCTCGGTCTTCTTGCTCTCTGTCCTGGCCGAGTCTTAGGGTTCAGGGGCCGGTTTGAATCGAATATTTAACTTCGGGATACTGAGTGGCCCCAGAGGACTTACTTCTTAAGACTAAAGGTACAGTCTACATGGCATTAATTCACCGGCCCCGTATTAGCATTCATGAGCAGGTATAGGGGCTCCCTTGGACCAAGGTGTTGGGGCTACCCGGTGTGTTTGGGTTCCGGCATCTAGGTGAACCAAAAGGCTTGAGCTTCTCAATGGGGTTTTGGGTCCAGGGATGGGGCCTGGAGCTCTGGTAGACGAGTCAGGGATGTAGGACTCAAGGTGTAGGATTTTGGGCTTTGCCTCGGTGCCTTCCAAGCGTTTCAAGCACTTCCTCCACGATTGCTACTCCCACAACTACGTTACATCAGAGCGGCTTACGGCTTATCGTTTAGGAGTTTACCCATAGGCTCCCAAGTAGTTCCTTTTTATGCTTCATATTTAGAACCCTATAAGGTAGTCCCAAAAAGGAGCTACTAAGGAGCCTATGGGTAGGGTGTAGAGCAGTAGCCCTGCAAAGCCGTGCAGAAGCCTCGTCCCCTGAAACCCCCAGGCCCCAACGCCATGAAATCCGACCTCTGTAAAACCCGAAATTAAATTCTGAAGCACCAAAAATCTAATGAATCTAGTCCCCAAGCACTCTGAAACCCTCCCGGGAGCACAGTTAGCAGTTAGCAGGCAGTGGGGTGCTGTTCTTTCAACCCTATATGAACCTGATCCTGCAAGTAAAACCCATAACCCGGTACCCCACTGTGTAACTAACGAACTAACTCTGTCGTTGCAAGGTCCTATACCCCAAACTCCAAACCCGAAATTCGCCCTGAACTCTAAACCACAAACCACTCAGTCCTAAACCCTAACCTAAACCCTGAGCCCTTAAGCCCCGACCCAAGCCCCAAACCCTGAATCCTTACGCCCTAGCCTTAGGACGCCTTGGGCCCCAAACCCCCTGAGAGTCCTGGGGCCGGTCTGAATTGCCACAAGGTCGCCATTGCCCTTTACCTGGGCTCTTGTTACCACAATAGAGGGGCTTATTGTGGTGAGGATTTCGGGCTTAAGAGCTTGAGTCAATGAAGCTACCGCAGCAAAGCTTCGGGTTTAGGGAAATTGACATTGAATCAGTATACTAGGGATGCATGCATACTGCATGCATACAATACAACACAACACAATACATACAATGCAATACAATACAATACAATACAGTACAATACAGTACAATACAGTACATACACACATACAGTATATGCATACATACATACTTACATGCACAATACATGCACAATACATTACGTTACATTACATTACATTACATTACATTACATTACATATATATATATATATATTCATATATGAAGAGAGAGAGAGAGAGGTGTGCACACACACACACCTGTATACACATGTATACACATTGTGTATACATATATATATATAAATACATACATATGTATATATATATACATATAAGTACATACTTGTTTGCTTACCTGTATATGCATGTATAAGCAATAAACGAGATCAGTTGCCCCAAACTGCCACCACTGGCCGTGAGTGTAGGGCAGCGCCGTTGAGTAGTGCGCGATCTCCTCCGAGGGTCGGCGCGGGATGTTGAAAGTTTGGGGATTGCTTCGGGGTTTAAGGTTTAGGGTTTAGGTTGCAGGGTTCAGGGCTTGGGCTTTAGGGTTTGGGTACAGCTTGGAGTAAGTTTAGGATTTAAGTTGGATTGGGCTTGCACCTTGTCTCACTCCGCAACTTAATTACAACCCAACATTTACATTGGGATGGAGTCCACGGCGCGGGAGTATGCAGTGGTAGAACGAGGCCAGCCAAGAAGTTGGCAGAACGGCAGAAGAGGGACCCGATTTACTGGTTTATGCTTGTGGCTCAGGTATGCCCAATTGATATGGGGACAGGTTTGGCTTTTAGGCTGTGCTGGCTTCCTCGCCGCATAGGGAGGAGCCCTACACCCAAACATAAACCGTAATCGAATCCGTCCTCATTACGAAAGCTTGGATCAGGGAGACTCCTCAGCCTGAGCGTTGAGGATTGTAAGGTTACGGTTGTGTGCAGATTGAAAAGGAGGCCTCACATGACACCCCGAATGATAAGCCCCAACCACCTAACACCACCAAACCCCCCTAAACCCCAAACCCCTAAACCCTAAGCCCTAAACTTCCTAGAATCCGTGTCCGGCCTTTATGAGGCTTGTCTCTAAGCCCCCGTGGGGCTTAGGGTTTAGGGTTAAGCTCGCCAACTTCGAAAGCCAAAAGTCAACCAATTTTTTCCGGGTTCAAAACCGACAATCCCAAACTCACCACTGAAAGCCGACTCCCCACCCCCAATCTGGCTTCGATGCACGACTATATTCGAACGAACCCATAAATACACCTGAATACGCACAAGGCTACTGTAGGGTGCATGAAACGTATCATCTTTTGGGACGATAGGGTTTATGCTATCATACATGTAGGTAATTCTCTAAATTAGGGTCCTTTTTTAGGGCCCAAACATGGTACGGCACCCTTATAAAAAGGACCCTTTTAAAAGGGGACCCTATTTTAGAGAACTACCCATGTAGAAACCCAAGAGATCAGAGGCCCGAATCGACTGGCGCCAAGGGAAAGCTGTGAAAGCACAAGACCCCCATACTTAAAGGGCTTTAGGGTTTAGGGTTAGGGCTTTAGGGTTTAGGACTTTAGGGCTTTAGGGTTTTAGGGCTTTAGGGCTTTAGTGTTTAGGGTTTTAGGGTCTTAGGTACTGTTATGAGGGATACTTTCCCAACTCACTATAATGATTCCTAATATAGAAGCCCACATTCTACTATATAGTTACTTTGGACCCGTTTGGTATACTGATGGACCTCGCGGCTACAAAAGGACGGCGTCCAGGTGTTCGGGTATAAGGGTAGCAACTCCAAGGTCTTTGTGCTCATATCGCACCTAAAGAGTGGTCCCTATATGGGCCAAAACACTTTCTGTTTGGGCACATCGACGACCCTTAGGGCCATGGGGTTTGTTGCAAAAGCTTGAGGTTGAGTCTCAACTTATTCGGTTCTACTTGTGGGTTGATGGCTCCGGGTTGCCGTCTATTTATCTCTCTCTCTCTCTCTCTGTGATTTTTCTCCGTACGTATCGTGCGTATATATAAATTATATGAATATACATGTTAGCACTGACATATATATATACCTACACATACATACACTCTCTGCCCCAATCCTCCATGTAGTAGGAGTTGGTACTGAGGATGGAGAGCTCCGTCTTTCCGCTGCCTGCGCTCAAACATGCATAGTTCAGGGCCAGGGCTAGTTGCCCCAAGGCAGCAGACTTTACGGTTTAGAATTTAGGGTTTCGCGTGATGAGCCTTAGAGTCAGCTTAGTGGTTGACTGGCTCCGAGTTGGGCTCCCACGTGCGAGTTCAGATCAGACAGAAGCATCGTTTCAGTAAGCCCACATGGATCCTTCATAGAAGCTCCTTAAAGAAGCATATAGAAACGATTACGAAAAGCCTTGTAGAACGTTTGGGGAAACCTGTTGGAGCCCCTTGCAGGAAACCTTACCTCTCAATTCTAGGAGCCCTGATAAATGGACTAATCAGAGGAATTCCTGAAAAAAGCCTTTTTGCACCCCAAAAGCCTTACTGTAAACCCTAAAAGGAAACCCCCAAACTCAAACCCCAACCCCTAAACCCCAAGTTCTTGGATACAAAAAGAGACCATGTATTGCTACAATTAAGCTCGGCTGCTGGTCTTGGGCCCCTTCAGCAAAGCCATAAGGTCGGTGCCGAATGGGTTGGCCAAATACTGCCACTCTGGAGCAGCCTCGTTTAAGATCGAGGGTTGAGGGTTGTTATTGTTTTAGGGCTTAAGGGTTTAAGGGTTTAGGGTCGAGGGTTGCAAGGGTTTGTAAGATGTTGTCAGAGTTGTATCAGGGTAAACCAGGGTGTTATGCGGTTAGACGTTCAAGAGGGGTTGCGAAAACAAGGGAACCATAAGATCATATTATTGTTAATTGTTCCGACCCCTGTATTGTGCTTTAAGACATGTAGTCGTTGTCGGGGCTGAAGGTTTGGGGGCTAGTGTCTGCGAACGGCGGCTGTTCTACGGTTGAAGGTTGAGGGTTTGTTTTGTTGTTTCAGGGGTTGGGCTTCTGGCGTGTGCAGAGGATGGGCGTGCAGCGATTAGGCTGCGACCGCCAGCAAACCCGTGACGACCTACGCACGCAAGTAAGCTGCTTAATCCTTGTCACACGTGAGGTAGTGGGTACCACCAAAGACCAAACATACCTGGACCTAACATTATGGTGGATGGGTTTTCCGCGAAACAAATCGGAAAGGGGTGTAACATCAGGCGAGAGCTACGTACAAACCTCAGGTTTTCAATCAAGACATGGTTAGGGAACTACAGCAACTTCAACATGCATGTTAAACTTATGACTGTACCATGAGCAACTATATCCTGTCGCCTACCCTTTCTACAATCTTCTCGTATTCTTGTAGGCACTGACAATCTAATACTAGGGTGAACAAAGTGAAGAGGTGCCGACAGTCTTATTTGCAGGGTAAGTGGTTTGCAACCAAAGGCAGAACCTGAAGCCCATTCTGAGCCTATCCGGAACCCTCCCGGATGCCACAATACCCCACCGCGTGAAGATTTAATTAACCACAATGTCACTATGCCACTGCGCGTCAAACAAACAAACGCAAACCCCCGAATCCTTGCAGCCACCAACACAGGCACAGAGTCCGTTATAGAATCCACAGGGTACGCCATTAAGCCATCAGCACTAGGCAACTATCCTTTTCTACTCAGATCTGGCTTGAGTTCAACAGTCGCGGTATGACCAACCTGATGACTGTACACGGTCACATAGAATCCTACGCTTGGTACGATGCACAACAACATCCGTCAAGAACAACGCATGCACGTTCCCGGAAACTGTACACCCAAATCCACAAACACTCTAAACCCCAGCCCCCACACCCAAACCCACACAGCCCGCTACTCTAAACCCGACATGCCAATGATGAGTTCTCAGGCCCGGCTACCGTCGTCGTTGTCGTGCTGGCAGCAGCTCGCTGTGCTTTGGCTTTGCTGGAAAGTGCGGCCTGACCACGGCAGAAGAGAAGATAGGGTTTCATGAAAAGAACTATTCCTTAAACCTTTCCTGCTGGAGGTTTAGGACTTAGGAGTTTAGGGTTTATGGGCTGGGAAAGTAGGTGGACTTCCGTGCAACAACGCCGAGGCATCCGCTAAAACCCCGGACGATGCACTTCGAAATTCATGGAGGTCGGCCAAGATAAGGGCCTTCAAGATTGGCTTCGGGCAGACTTTTGCACTTTCACAAAGAAGGAACCCCAAGGGCTGGTAGCTGTCCCTGCCAAGCCCAAATCCCGGATCTCAAAATGTGAGCCGCCCTCCCCCGCCCCCCCCCCCCCTCACCCGGGCGTGACGGGTGCACAGCCATTGCTGACAAGTTCTAGAGACCGCAACATATCCTCAACACCCTTCTAGCAACCTTCTTGACTCTGCAAAATCTGTAAAAACATTCTAAACCCTAAACCCTCAACCCTAAATCTTAAACCCTAAACCCTACACCCTAAACCCTAAACCCTATGTATCTCAAATCCAGGCCACCACCCAAGAGTATCCGGGCCTTGATCGAGCGTCCCGATGAGTCGGTGCACTTGCCTGGGCCAACTTCGACGAACCTCGGGAGGCTTGGCTTTAGGGGTTTAGGGGTTCAGGGGTTTAGGGGTTTAGGGTTTAGGGTTCAGGGTTTAGGGTTTTAGGGTTTATGGTTTAGGGCTCGGGGTTTGGCATCCTCTGCCAAGTCAGGATTTTCGGATGAGAGCTTATTTTGGCTTTGGGGTTTAGGGCTGTGTTGAGGGTTTAGGACCTCCGGCATGATTGCTCGAAAGCTTGAGAAAGTTGCAGTGAGACGCTTGCGGGACTTGCGGGACTCAAGATGGAGCCTTCGTAGCTCGGCTCAAATAGCAGTGTCAAAAGTTGCAGCAAGAACAAAAGACGACAGACGCGAGAAGTCGCGACAGCGACAGAAAACTTGAAGCACACACAGTCAAACACTGACATTTGCAACGTCAAGGACAACGCCTGAACTCCAACTGCCGAGCCCCGAAACCTGTGCAGGTGATCCCTGACAGACCAAAAACTGCGTGCCATGAGGCTTGAATCGGGGTGCCATGGTCGTTGTAGTGGTGGTGACCTGACGGCCGGGTTGCATCTCTCAACTTGTTCTAGATCCCATTCGGCAGGTATATGGGTTTGCGGTGCGCGGTTCTGAACTGCGTAGGGCCTTATATCATAGAGTGATATAAGTCAGTTCGGATGCTTGTGGGTGTTGGTGTGCTGAAGTAATTATGGGGCGACCGAGCTTTCCTGTCTTAACTTCTAGATTCTGACCCAGCCCTAACCCTAAACCCAAAGCCCATAAAGACAAAGCTTCCCCTAAATGCATCTCTGAGCCCTAAACCCCAAAACCCCTCAGGGCCCCAAACCCCTAAACTCTTAAACCCTAAACCCTGGACCCTAAAACCCTAAAACCCTACAACCCTAATTTAAACCCTCAGCCCTAAACCCTGAAACCCTAAACCCTAGAAGCCGGAAGCCAGGAAGCCCTGACACTAAAGACCCACAAAGAAACGGGTAAGCCATTTACATTCAACATGCAAACTCTAGAAACATGCTGGGGACTCAACAAAAGAACCCGAAAGAAGAGTATCCTGGCTTACCTAAGCTCTATTGTAAAGACACCAACGCCAAAAGAACAACTCTAGTTCCCGGAACACCTCCAGCATACGACGAGAGAGGCCCCCCAGTCGATCAGGAAATCCGTCTTGAATAGAAGTGAGGATCGCAACTGTTTATGATTGTGTACATACATATAGAGCCTTGTCTTAGGGTTTAGGGTTTAAGGGAATAAGATTTAGGGAAGGGTCCTGGATGAAGAGATGTATTTTTGAGAAAATCCCGCAGGCCCCCAAATAAACACGCGCAACAGGCTATCATCAAAGACCATCGGACTGATATCAGTCCCGAACTCAACACAGGGACTTCTAGGGTTTAGGGTTTAGGGATTCTTGGGTTTAGGGCCCGGGGTGTTGCGGAAACGGGCATAGTGCGCCTTGGCATAAGTGTTGGCATCGTCCTCTTCATGCATGTCCTGCCAAGAAGTTTGAGAGCCCTGAAAGCCCTCAATCCTCTTCAAACACATGAGCCCTCTGGAGACCAAGCCGTTTCACCCTTAACCATCTTCTTGTGAGACTTCATGACATCATTGCAAAATTCTGCTGCAGCTGCCTACCTCCTGCCACACTCGTGCGCCAACAGTAAACCTTCACAAAAAAGAGTACTGTAAGTCTAATAAACCGTTTTTGGTAGCAAACCGTGTCTTCACAACTCTTCTCAACCCGTCAACTGAAGACGCAAGGCCCCAAAGACCCTCATGCGAAACTGAGGCCCCAAAGACCCTCAAGCTCAATCGCTCCAGCGCCCGAACAGGACTCCCCTCGAGTCTAAACCCTGAACCCTCAAAAGCCCTAAACCCTATAAACCTTAAATCCTATAAACCCTATAAACCCTCAAGCCCTAAACCCTCAACCCGCAAAAGCCCTAAAAATTCCAAACTCTACAGCCCTCCACAAAAGCTCTCGTGTAGTGAGTGGGCTTCCCGCCTCGCAGCTCGAGAAAAGCCGGCATTTCCTCAGAGATTAAGTTTCCGAAGCTTCCCAGCGGCTCCAACTCAGCAAGGTGGATCAAGGCTTATACTTTGAAGACGTAACATAACTTGCTGCGGATAGTGATGTTTATTGTTAGACGACGTACAGGATCTCATTTAATTAAGGGGGTCTTGCAGTTTCGGGCTATGAATCGCAGCGAAAGGCACTCAGCATTTAGGTCTTTGGGCCCTAGGGCTTGCAGGCTTTGGAGCCTCGGGGCTAAAAGAATGCTGGGTTTCACGAAGGTGCCAGGGGTTTAGTGTTCGCGGGAGAGGGAACTATGCGCATGGCACATCGGATTTCGAGCTTGAGGTCCCCGGCTTAGCAATCAGGTTTCAGACAGAGTTCTTGACCGGTGGTGCAAACAGTTTGTCTGGTGGCCTTGCTAAGCTGCACTGCAATCGCCCTATGCATGCTTGCATGTGCCGAAGCGGCATATCGCAGAGTTGTGATGAATCGGTGGCTTCGTTCATGGGGGCGTCTTCGACAACCAAACTCTCTGTGTGTGGGTGGCAACACTGAGAAGCACGACTAATTATAGGCTATCGCTCTGAGGATTAGGTATCGCTTTACCATGAGCAAAACGACCCACGTTGACAAATCCTGTATCGGTTGCACGAATAATATGGACTCCACATGCCCTTAGCCATGCTATCACAGGAAAATAATGATTGCCTTGCCGCTGTAAATAAGCAGAGTAACAGCGTGTGTGTGTGTGTGTATGTGTGGGTGGGTGAGTGGGAACCCTTAACCCTAAATCCCAAACCCTAAACCCGTGCGAGGCTTGATGTTCTGGTCCGGAAGCGGCTGACGCCACGGGGCTTAGGATGCTCAGAAGATCTCAGAAAAAAAGCGGCAGGGACCACGTTGAAGATCTATGGCAAAATAAGTGCCAGGGGTGGGTTTCGGGTTTAGGGTATGGGGTTTAGGGCCGTTTAAGGGTTTTCTACATAACCCTAGACCCTAAACCCTATAAACCCTAAACCCTATAAACCCTAAACCCTAAACCCTCAATCCAATGGATGACATGCAGCGTGATCTTTGTGTTCCGGAGGATCGTGGACACTGCGACGCAGCGACCTGATTTAGCGTGCCGAAACTGCACCGCTCGCTTTGATCGCTACGGCTGATGATATAAATCCTGCATTACCCGTAGTAAGGGATATACCATAATTCCCATAGTTTAGGGTCCTTAAGTTAATGCAGGATCTATATCATCAACAGTAGTTACTGGGTTGATTGTATTATACCCTCTGGGCATTATAAGACCAAAAGCCGTCAAGAGTATAGTCGTTGAGTCCAAAAGCCATGAAGTCTAAGCCCACACAACTTAGGGATTATAGAGTTTTGGATTTAAAGTGTTGTTTAGGGAAGCTTTTGTTTATTGCTCGTCATTGAAATGTTCAAACCCGGAAGCACTCAACGCCGCAGCCAAGGTTTAGATCTGCGCCCCCTATGCAGCTTTTCCGAGTTCTGATATAAGGGTCGGCTATGGTGTCGTAGAGTCTGTGCTGAGGTGCTACGACTTTATGGGACTTCTCTTGTTGAAAGGCTTCGCTAGGGTTCGCAAGTCAACTAGGTTTGGCTCGGTGGTTTGCATCGCTGTTGTATGGGCTCCCTTTGAGGACCTGTGCATGGATTACAACCGTAGGAATCTTGATCCTTTGTGCCACGTTTGATAAGTACAGGCTTTATGGAATCTCTTGTGAACTCAGCAGACGTTTTATTGGGTCCGATGAGGGCTGAACACGCGTCATCCGGAACCCAAACTTGAGCCCGCAAGAATATCTTGAAGGTTCAGGGCCTACGGCCCATCTTCAAACTCAATCATGGCATATTTAATCAAATTACCATCGCCAGGAAGGCAGCTATTCAACTTTATGCCCCAATTTCCGGTAAGTCTTCGGGCTCCCAAGGCCTATAGAGTTTGGGGGTCGGGGTGTAGGGTAGTTCTGTGATGAGGTTCGATTTTTAGGTCCCCAAAATAGTACCGCACCCTTGTAAAAATACCGTTACACCGTTTGTCTCGTCTAGGTTTTCGCTTGAGGTTTGGAGCTTAGGATTTAGGGTTTCGGCTTTGAGGCTTAGGGTTTAGCAGTTTAGGATTTGAGGTTTATTAGGGTAGCGATTGTGGCTTGTTGGTGTGGGTCTTAGCTGTATACTCGCAGGACATCGGTCGCGTTCCGAATATCGTGATGGCACGTGTTCTGCAACCCTAATCATTCATCAGCGGCTCAGAAGCCCCTAAGCCATGAATGCTAAACCCTAAACCTCCCTGAATCCTGGGCGTGTTTGATTGGTATGTGTGTGTATATGTATATATATATATATGTATGTATATATATATATGTCAGCTTACAAATGTGTAAATACAGATCATGTGTTTTGTGTTTATGTATGTAAGTATGTAGGTATGTGGGTATGTATGAATCTATGT
>CAJNJA010023019.1:0-32400 GCA_905231915.1 Symbiodinium necroappetens | reverse complement strand
CACATACACATACACATGCATGCATACATACATATGTATAAACACGTACTGTACATGCATACACAAGGTGTGTAAGATGTGTATACGTATGTCAGGTATACAAATAAGCATGTATATGTGTTTGTACACAAACATGCGTGTAATGTGCATGTGTACATATGCCATTTATGCATGCATGCATGGATGTATGTATGTCTGCACCTGCATGCACACAAGTGCATGTTAGTTCATATGTACATGTTTTGTGCAAACGAAAACAAGTAAGCAAGGAAATGTACATGCATGCACGGATGCATGTGTTGTGCATCTGCATATGTAAGCTCTTGTTTATGTCCGTGCGTCAGCCTGCTTGCCTGCCTGCCTGCCTGCCTGCCTGCCTGCCTGCCTGCCTGCCTGCCGGGCTGGCTGTCCGTCCGTGCGTCCGTCCATCGGTCTATCTGTCTATCTGTCTGTCTCGGTCTGTCTGCCTGTCTGTCTGTCGGTCTGTCTGTCTGTTTGTCTGTCTGTCTGGCTCTGCCTATCTGCAAGTCTTTAAGGAACTGAAAGTACCAGGATATACTTATATATAAGGTAGGGTGATGCAAAGTAATGTGGAAGAAGCATGCAAGCATGGATGGATTGATGGTTTGATACATACCATCTTACGAGCATGTCCTGTACGCTATGCAAGCTGGTGCAGGCGCGATATGGCACTGGTGACGTGCCTGGCTGTGGACGCTCGGACTTCCAACCTGGGCAGCCCGGAGTAAAGAGGTGCAAACTTCAACTGCATCAAAACACAAGCTGTCAGACTTTCGATACATGGCTCCTTGAAACTAACAGAACGGTATAGGCTTTGGACGGCAGAGAATTGGCCAAGCACCGCGATGACCTTCGCTTCGGAGTTAGGCTTGTCACTATGCGAATTGCTTGTTCATCTCTCTGGCCTTGTTCACCAAGAAAAGGCCTTCCACCATGATGACGGTGATCGACTGTTCCAGCAGCGACAGTTTCCAGCTATCTACTCGCATGAGCATCGGTGCATGGTGCACTATCCCTGGTTGCAGCTGACATTGCATGCAGCCACTGATCAAAGGAAACATCTTCTTTGAGGCCGGACTCCTGAACCACTTTGTAGAATCTGCCAGTCATCCTGCTTCTGACGTCTTTTAACTGAATCACAAACGAGCTTTGCGCCCACGAGACCTTCTGTGAAGACTCGACAACCCATTTCGCCAGCCCGGCTCGAGAGAGCTCGCAAGGCTCTCTACCACAGCAGCCCTCTCCTTCAACCTGTGCTCTTTGCATCTGGCCGGCCTGCTCATCACCCCACAGAACTACCTCCGCTTTGACTCCAGGAGGTATGGGCTCTTCCTCGGCAAGCAATCCGCTAGATAGATAGATAGATAGATATTGGTCAAAATGACACTTATCTGGGAACGACGCGCACGTATAATATAACACGTATGTATGTATATGTATATGAATATGTATATGAATATGCATATGCATATGGATATGTATATGTATATGTATATGTATATGTATATGTATATGTATATGTATATGTATATGTATATGTTAATGTTATATATATATGTGCATGTGTATGTGTATGTGTATGTATAATATATATATATATATGTATATGTATATGTATATATATATGTATAAATGCAAACGTGCATACATGCAGTATACATGCAGTATACGCAGTACGTACGTCGTATATACATACAGGTTTGAAAACAAGCCATGATTTCCATCGCCATAGATCTGGGAGCAGCCTTCTGCAGCTGTTCTAAACCTGCTTTCGGACTATGGCGCCTCATGAGTTTCTGTATTTCTGTCTTTAAGTCCGAACTCCTTCCAACAGATCTCATGCATTGCTGTTGTGAGAAACTGTTGCGGCCTACTGCCTTCCAGTCACACTTCAGCTTTTGCGGAGTCTTTGGCGAAGCTTTCGCGCACTCCACTGCAAAAAAAATAAAAAAACAATCCTGAGCCCAAACTTACAAGCCATGGCCACTCACTACCACGACAACCCCTTAGGCTCCGCAGGTCCCTTCACTCCATGTTGCACCGTATGAGCTCCCAACAGCCTTACAGATCGAACTCCAGGCCCGTGACTTGAACGAGTCAATCCAAGTACTGAGGACTCGTTCAAGTTAGATGTTCGCCATGCAGAAGGTACGACGACAGGCCCGGAGTTTAAATCTGGAAGGGCTGGGGGCTCAAACAATGCAAGGGTGCAGGAACTCATTCTCCGAATGGTTTACAGTAAGGCTCACGGCTTACAAGCATGGACACAGCTCAAAAAAGCGGCTTCAGGGCTCGCGTGCTTCTTTGAGACTCAGTCGATTGAAGATGCTAGGGTAGAACATAATTGAATCCTGTAGTATGTTATCGCGTGTTGATACAACTTTCGCGCACAACTGCTGTCCTTTCGCACCTGCTTTAGCGGATCTTTCACAGACTCTTGAAATCCTGTCACATTGCCGGTTTTGTATAAACCGTTGACCCGGACCTTTAGAACGATAGATAGATGGATACATAGACAGACAGGCAACTGACATTTACTTTCGAGCATGTTTCACAGTTGAGTGTTTGCCGCTGCTAGCTGGGGCACAAGGCATTCGGGGAATGCACGTACTTGTTGCGGTTGTGCTCCCGACAAAGCCATCAGGGTTCGGGATTGGCCTTTGCTGCTGCTAGTTGCACTACATTCATTACCTCACTTTCCGGTTCCAGGTTCATTATGCACATGCGAATCGAAACCCGAGTAACCGGTCTTCTCCCGTCGAGAATGAGACACATCTGCGGAGATACTGGCCACAAGCCAAATGCCCAATCTGAAAGAAGCCACTCAGGACGGCGCTGCCGTTCCCATTTCGAAGATGCCCCACACCTCAACAGAGAACGATATAATCTGCTGAAGGTCGTGGTTGCATCAGTGGCCGCAGCGACTTGCCTTGACCGAGTGAGCATGCAGGGTTGTGTTCACTGTGCGGTCGAACTCGAGACGCCCTTGAACATCAAGCCAATGCCTTGGCAGAATGTCAGCGATCCGGCATGTTTTCTGGTGTCAGCGCCCTTCCGAAAAGCTTCGGACAGCTTGGGCGTCTCGATATCCAGCAGCACATTGTCGTCGGGTGGAAGAACGACATTATCCTACGAGCTGCTGATTTTCAACGAGGTTCTTGTGCGAACCCTGATGCGAGTGCCCGACCATTTCACCAGGCAGCTTGCCATCAGGCCAGCCTTCCGGATCTGACCAACGCCTAAGTTTCATGCCATCGTGTGGACTGCATGCTTCGCACGCGTTTACTTGAGGTGGCAACCTGAGTGGCCGAAGTCCTGGAAGGGGCTGTCTTGCAGCAAGAACAACGTCTGGTGGGAAGTTCTGCTACAAGTATCCTCCAGGTCCCACAACGTTCGGTTGCGGGCAGCCGCTCTTCGGGCACTCCCGAGGGAAGAACTTGTTCCTGTGATATAAGGCTGTACCATCGAAAAGAGCGTTTGCTTGAGAGCATCGGAAGGTATGTGAAGAGGCAGACCTGAAGGAGCCGCCGGGCGTGCCCTCCTGGACCTGCAGAGCGTAGGACAAAATGGGCAGACTCCGAGTTTTGCTGCTATCTGAACCGATCTACCACGGCGCACGGGGGCCTTCATTGTAAAGACTGTCGTCAAGCGACCGTGCACCATGTCCACGGTGGGTTGGCTGTCAATCTCTGCCTTTCAGGTCTTACAAGTCTCACTTGCCTGCGTGCAGAGATCTGGCTCCGCTGCGAGCACTCCAACGCATTGACACGTTCTACTGGCTACCACACATCAGCAGAGGCAATCCGCGAATCGGCTTTTTCGTCCATGCACCGATCGATCCTATAGAGGTAGTCTGTGAAGCCCACCAGTCTTTGTCAGCACCCTGTTCAAAGCATCCTATAGCACGTTCGTATCTTTCCATTACCACTAGTCAAGCAGGGTTCTTGTAAAGCAGGCGCAGTTAAGCGGAGGCCTCCAAGCAGTTTACATGGTAGAATCGGACTCAACCAAGGAAGTGCAAAAAAACCTGGCTAGATGAAACCAAATCAACGCTATGGCAAGTTTGCTTGCTCTGGCCATCGCTTCACATGTCAAAGGTTCGCTAGTAGTGTCAGCAACTCGGTATCCCCGGTATGCTGCGATCTCAGTTCTCAGCACCAGCCGTCACAGCTGGTCTTGGTTGGGTGCGAAGTTCCGTACAGTGTAAAATACATGTTGATATGAAATGAAAAATCATGATACAGCATGAGTAGGACAGGTGATCCGAGGCAGCTTGCTCTGCAACATTTAAGATACAGTGCAAGTCCCCTTCTAGATGCTTAGCCAACCGCCTTTGCGATTGCACTGCAGATTGGCTGCAGCTTTGCTGTGGCAGACGACCCAGAGTGCATACAATGGCTATCGCGGTATGAGCCGCGTCTGAAACTGTCAAGCAAAAGGCTGCCATGAGTTTGCACTCCAGGCCCCCGTTTGATGTCAAGTCTATGTGCATTTGGACAACTCTGCCTCACGGATGCAGATCTTTACTACACTTTCTGTACACTTCTTCTGGTGGCTCTTCTAGCTTCTCACTCGACGTCTTCATCGGATATTCACAATGAACCAATTCAGCACAACCCGAAGCCACAGAAGGGTTTGCTTAGTGTGAATTGTGCACTGTGCAGGGTGTCGTTGCGTACACGTCGCAACATAGGTATTGTTGCGCATGCCAAGGGCCCACAACAAGACGCCAACGCAGCTTTTCTTGCCACGGCCGCCTTGCATAAGAGGCAAAGCAAAAAGCAGCGAATTACGAAGAGCCACGCCCCGGTGGCAGGCTTTTGTCGTCCAGTCAGCATGGTCTGCTGTAGCGGGATAGCTGCCAGACAATCAACTTAAATCGGCGCTTGAAAATGGTGCTGAGGCAGTCATGGCCAGGAGTCTCAGCTGCATGGGTTCTATGACACCACCTAGTGAAGTAGGCTTGAACAGACGCCATTTTATCAGCCCAGCACCTCCGAAAACCTCTGGAACTTTCGGGAGGTGTCGGCACAGCTTCGCCGCTCCAACAAACGGCAGCAGAAGCGTGCACAGTCAAAATATTTACCTGTTAAATGTCCAGACCCACCATCTGTGAGAGCCGTGGAGCAATGACAACAGTGCCACCAGGAATTCCCACAACAGGTTTTCGCCTGCGGCATGTTTCCTTGCCTGTGGCCTTCTGGAAAGCGTCACATCACTTTGGTCCGGCCAAAGCGGAAAGCACTCGCCACTATCACCGCGCAGCCAAGGGTACAGGCCCACGGCATCGCAGCCTCAGACAGAGGCCACAGCAAGTGGTGTGAGCGCAGCTACACGTTTCCCTGACTGCTTCCTGTAGTGATCCATAGTTGCACTTTCTCCACGACCGTTGTCATTGCTCAGAGTCGGCTTAGAGGACCAAACTCAGGCTGGTGTTGAAACCACCAATGTTGCTGTTCACGATCTCAAGAGGAATCATTGATGCTGCAGTTGGTTCTCACTCTGGCCTCGTGTGAATCACTCACTGCAGCTCAAGAAGGCCCTTGATCTTGGGTGCCCGCAGTGTGCCACACCTGCCTCTGTGCCTTCTCAACCGGCTTGACGATTTCCTCGAGTCGAAGAAATGTGCAGAAGTTGCTTAGGAGCACTCACGGCGTGGTCGTGCTTGAAGTGTCATGGACTGTCCTGGAACTCCAGTTGCGTGCTGGTGGTGCTGCGAGGGGTTGATGGAATCCCGGTGGATTGCGCAGCCTTGCCAAGCCCGGCCAACATGTGCCACGGAACGCGGAAAGAACAGCGATTCAGATGTCCGCCTCCACGGATCCTTCGGACGAACGCTGCGCGAGATGCACAGCCAAGTTACGCATGTTGAAGAGGTCCTGAAAGACAAACACCGTGTCCAGCCGCGGGCACGACCCTAGGCACCTGCTTGTGGAGCAGCTGTCTCACTTGTGGGAAGTCAATCCTCAGCTGCGCAAGTGGAAGGTGGAACTAAACGCTGTTGCTCCCCTTGTCAAAAACTTCGTTACATGTCTTGGGCCCAGACTGAGAGCCGATCTGCTTGGAGGCCTTTTGGCCTGCACAGCCGCACAGCTACCTGGATTCCCAAAACTCAACGAAAGCTTCCCTGCCTTCCTCCGGCAGCGCACTGTACCAAGGTTGCCATGCCCTGGCAGGCGCCCAACAGTCCAGTCTCACAACAAGGTGGCAATGCCGACTCGATTCGAGACCATACGTCTTTGTAGCAGTCCGGTGCATGGACTCTGCGCACACAGAAGTTGAGAGAACCAGTTGCAATCAGACGCCGAGAAACGAGAAATGGAAAGAATGAGTCTAGGCAACTGAAGTCAATCTCTGTGACAGTGTGGCCTACAAAAGCTATCAACTTGCAAGGCCTCTTCTGATTCTCCCGTCGCCAAAGTCGCCACATTGCATTCTCCAGGCGTTGTACATCCAAAACGCCTCCTCGCAAGGCCGGGAGACTGATGGCCAGCTCAGATATATCTTCATGTATATGTGTTTGTATATGCGTGTATGTACACAGCCTATATATGTTTATGATTGTTTTATACCGGTAGATATATAGATGTATGTTGCATATACATATACAAGCAGCCCTCCCCAGCCTGGCGGGTTTGGAAAGGTCACGGCTCTCTTCTCCAGGCTGCGCCTGGAAAGGCCAAGTCTATCCCCAAACCCTTTTTCATAGTATGATGATTACTACTAGTAATATTATAACTAGTATTCTGATTATAGGCAGCGTGATGGTTATTACTATGGTCAGGATGAAAAAGTATCTGTATCTCTAACCTGCTTTCCATTGAACTGGGAGCCAGAGTCGGCTCACCCGAAGCACATCGAAGCCCAAAGCCCGTTTCCGTATTTAGAAGTTACGAGCTGCTGTGTTGGCAAGTGGCTGTCGGTAGTGCAATAAGTGAAGAACGCGAAACAGAACAGTCTTAAAGTGCATTCGGTTGAGGTTTGCAAACAAACAAAAAAAGGAATTCCGAAAACGACAAGCCTAAGTGTACAGCATAGCCGAAAGCACAAACGTCCCACGAACCTCGAAGAGTCGAAAAGTCAAACAACAAGATGGACAGTTCCTGGCCGGGGGTTTAGAGTTCAAAGCAGAGATGTAGCGATCAAGAGCGGCTACCGTTTGCCGTATACTCGTCTGTCGGGGGATCGACGAAACAATGAGTTCTGGGAAGCAGGGCTTTCTCGATGAATAGGATACAGAGCTTCTAAACACTTTAGCATTCAGGATCCATCAGCGCAAACGGTGTAGGGCTGGGACCCAAGTTCAGAATCAGTTCACCACGCTGAAAACTTCAAAGTCCCAACCGCTGTTGGATGCCGTGGCTCCTTCCCGTGCCCACTGGCATCTCATGTGTCAGTACGGCAAAATCGCTTCCATGACTTGTAGCTGGCGCGACTGGTGCAAAAACACAGAAGTCGAAAAGCTCAGAGCCCAAAATGCCACATGTAGGAATCTAAGTCGAAAAGTCGGAACACATCTGAAAAGTCCCGAGACGCAACGAAAGGTAGAAAAGGCCCGCGAAAGGCCAAAAGTCAGCAACAGTCAACAATTTTTCGACTCTCTGTAGGCTAGATTGGGTTTTGCGGATAGCGACATCAATCCCCACTTGTGTAGTTTGAAATGTGCCAACACAGGTGTAAATAACGAGATAAGGTTCCGACAGCATGCCAGCTTCCATTAGCATGAATGCTGGCCTGCGATATCCGGCGATGTCTCGATACCGGTAACAAGCCCTTGCAGTCTGCAGGGCAAACTGCATCCACCCTATCATTCACAAACCAAAAATAAGTTGACCAGCTTTGGTCCGGAGTGCGACACCAGTGACACTCATCTGCACCGTCAGCCCAAAGGCATACCCCACAAAGAGTTCACATCGGACAGCGGGAAGGCTGCTGTTTTGTCCCCCTCCCTCCTTATGATAGCCTGCTCTGATTCAACACTGCACCTCCCTTGCAGGTGATGCTGTGGAGATTCACCCCTACGTGTCGGCCGCTGTGCAGCATGTGCTGACTGTGGTGGATAGCGCCGCGCCGGGTAGAGGTGCTCAAGCAACTCCTCTACTTTTTGGTTATTTCCTTCTGCGGGCTCTTAGGGGGCAAGAGCCCGTGCGCAGCACGCAACCTCAACATCTAAAGCTTTCTCTCATTAGCAGATGTTCTCTTGCAACACCGGAGAGCAATGCTACACATAGTGCTGCTAAGTGCGCACCGAAGACTGACTTTCAAGTGTGCTGCGGACGACGGAACTCCAGGATTTTCACGGCTACCATGAAGCAGGAGGAACAATAACCGCTGTGACAGCATCGAGCATCAAGTTGTCGGATCCCGGATCTCCAGATTATCTGTCCATCACTCAAATGGCAAATGTCACCGTCTTTTGTCATCTGTTTTTTCCAAATTCAAAAACAAACTGCCAGAACTGCTGCACGGCCTCTTGCGGCTGATGGTTGGCCCGCCCAGCGGCTCGGGTAGGCACAACGAAACCTGCTGCAGTTCTTCCACCAACTCTTCCTCTGTGAGATGCCCAGCCGTCCCAGACCTCTCCACCGGAGTTGGACTTGGTGTTCGGGCCACGAAATTCAAGCTCCTGCCGAAAAAGTTCTCAAGCCTGAAGCACTCGAAGCACTCGAAGCACTGTTGCGGTCACGGGCATGCAAAGGTCCTTTCCAATTGCGGCTGCCGCCTTTCGCAAGCAGTCTTCGCTTGAGTCTTCAAAGGTCCTTTCGGCGAGGCAGTAGAGTTAAGTGCGCAGGAGATAGAAGGCCTGTCCTTTTGTCCTTCTGCTTGAGTCGCCAAACCTGTTTTTTACCAAAGATGGCAGGGCTGCATGCGTCTTCTGAACTGTCCCTGGTGCTAAGTCCCATGCAGCATTCTCAAAGCGCCTCAAGTTCAGTTCCTCCTTCTGGTCAACCAGAAGGCCTGGCAGAGAACAGAGCGTAGCACCCAGCAACATTTGGATGCTGAATAACATCACGGAAACAATCTGCACATTACAACCAGCAAAGTTCACAATTACAGATTATGACCCTGGCAATCTCTGTCCAACCGAGGGGCGAGAAGCCAGTGTTCATTAAAGTCATTGAAAACTGTTGAATCATTTTTTCTTGGGAGGAGCAAATTCACAACAGTGTTCCCCACGTGTCAATAGCCTGTGCCAACTCGGATGTGTCCGACTCGGCATTATCAAATTTGTAGGAATCAAACGCAGGTGCAGAGCTTCCCACAAATATCCCCCCTGATGCCTGGAGAGTCTTTCGAAGCTACTGATGCAGAGCCAAGGGAGACCTGCCTGGACCTGCGCCGTGCATTTGCAAGCAATGAACCAAACTTCACTGAGGGCGACCTGGGACAAATGAACCAAGAGCCCAGCACGGTCTCCTGGGGACATTCGAAGGAAGCTCCTGTCAAATCCCGTCAACGTCAGTATGTGCCCCGTACCCTGATTATGGACCCTACAGAGTCACGATCTTTCCTTGCGCCCAACTTTTCTGTCCAACCACGCGCCTCCCAGCAATCCAAACATGTCACCTGCTGCCACCCTACACGACGTGGCGTCTAGCTGCTAGTCTGCGATAGTCCGGCTTCTGCTCGTGCAGCACGTGGTTTGGTGACCATCTCGACGTACCTTCATGTCATCTTCATGCTGGCTTAGCCGTAACCAGCGTGACCTTTGCAACTCCTGCACATCGATGCCGCACAGATCTTCACCAACTGCGAAGCCCTCCGAGAAACGCCCACGATCGCTGCATATCACAGCATCCGGAGCTCATTTGGCTTGCACTGCGCCGAGAACACTTCTAAGGAAGTCAGAACCGTCATCCTTGTAGCGATGTGCCTCACAGAACAGACCAGATCTCTTGACAATTATTGGAGTTCGAAAGTAGCACGCGGGAACGAGTGGTGCTAGCCGGGTCGCTTCATTGGGAAGGCCTAGCTGCATGCGTGCAGCTGTGACGACCGCTGCCCATAGCTGGCCCACTGTTGCTTTCGAGAAGCACTCGAGAGCCTCACCGCTTGACAGAAACCTTCGTGGGCCAGAAAGCGAACAATTCTGTGAGCCGCACAAGTTATCACATGAGCTCCAGAAATCCCCACTCATCTCCGAGCGGCTCGAAAAGCACAGTGTCATCCCAGGGAAAATACTCAAGACCTTGTAGACCAGCCAAGCTTGCAGCCACCCACTGTACAAAAAGCTTCACCGCAGGAGATCCACCAAATGCACCGCACCCCCAGTTGCCAGTTGCACAAACTTTCCGATCGGGAAAGGATAGCCTGGCTGCACCAAAGCCACAAAGCGCTTTTCGCAGGTCTCGCATGGCATCCTCGACTTGGAACCTGACGAAAACGGCAATGCTGTGCATACCGCCTACGAGCTAAGCTAACAAAGCAAGCCAGGGAACAAATGGTCGTGTCGATACGGTGCCCCGACACCAGCCCCATCATACATCCGTGCATCAATGACGATCTGAATCACATCTTTGGAAAACGCTTCCTCATCCTGTCGCACTGCTCCAAGGCACTGAAACGTATCGAGAAAGCCTGCATGACGAGAAAAACGTCTCGCACCACGTACAAGCAGCACTTCATCATCGCTAAGCGGCGACGAAGCTGAAAGGAGTGTTGCCAAGGATAGTTCCGGATGAGTTGCGAAAATGATCTCTTCTTGAGCAGTGGCTCCAGGAGCATTCAAAAAAATGCCACCCCCAACGCTTGCATTCGCAAAGTCCACATGCATGGACGCACTCGAGTCATAGATTGGAGTCCGCAGATTCTGCACGAAGCAGTGGCACAAAGGAGCAGGGCATGTCGTCAAATCCTCCGGCATGAGCCCCAAATCATCGCAACAACGTTTGATCCAAATTTCCCCCTTAGCATCGATCGTTTCACTCACGTGGCGAAAGTACTGCAGGAAGCAGCGCAGCTTCTCTGTGTTCGGGGGGAAAGCACAACCATCTTTCGGAAAGTACAAAGGTGACATGCTTGTTGTACCCCCCTGATTCGGCAGCAGACCGAGGAACGCCAGAGCAAGAAGCGTCGCCGTCTCAGAGTAAGTAAAGGCAACCGTAGAAGGTCTGCCCTGCAACAGAATTGGTACAACCTTGTCTTTGAACTTGGGTGCCTCCTGGGCCAAGCCCACAATTCTGGGCAAAATTGAGCTGAAGAATTCTTCAGCCTCAGGAAGTTCATCCAACACAGCCTCGAAGTCAGGCCTGCCGGCCCTGACGCAATGGAAGTTGGGATCTGCAGAGATCCGTTGCAGGGCCTCTCGAAGCTGGCTGGCACTTCTGGATGACTCAACGTGTGCCAGGCCAGCAGCAACCTCCGGCCAACGCTCGTCAAAGAAAGCATCGTCAAACAGGAGGTCAGTCATCGGAATTCCGGTCGCAGGGCGGGTGGTCGAACTAATGCTTGAGAGAAAATCTTGCGGCAACACGCTGCGCACAGAAAAAGAGGTGTCCACAAAGCAGTCCTCCAGAAGTGATGGATCGTTCAAGAGGACGTCTGGCTGCCTGTTGACGTGAAACCCAGGCAATGCTCCCTCCCTCCCTCCTCTCCCCCCCTCCCCCTCCCAATACCAGGTCTAATTGCAGCTTAGGACAGGCCAATACTGGTTTGTCATGCGAAGTGATGCAGCTCGCACCACCAGACACCATGTTCCAGCCCTCGTCAAACGAAGTTCCCGGCCTCTGCATCTCTGGTCCAAACTTCAAGGCCGGCAGCACCCCAGGTCCCCATCTCTGGCACTATATCTATATATCTAAAAAAACAATTACTGGCAGCACGGCAGGGCTCAAGCCAGCCGGAAACAGAGCAAGAACGGCAAGCAACTAAACTCGAAAGTAAAGCTGGTGTGCACTTTGAGGCTTTCTTGAAGTCTCTGGTGAAAAATCCTGCGTGAAGTGTTGCCTGTTGAGCCAAAAGCAGATGGTGAAGCAAAAGTTCTCCAGGGTTCCAGTTCACAAGTAAACACACGGGGGCCTGAAGCGCATTTTAACAAAGGTTGCCAAACAACTGAAGCAGATCCCATGCCTTCAATGCCAGGCCGGTGTCATTCACGTAAACACCACCTTGGGCATTCATGGCTCTCAGCCAGATGTTGACCAGCGCCAGAAACGCACGAATGTCTTGCAATGAAATAGTTGTCTTAGAGTTTCTCCTATCTTCGTTGGTACCACTGGCTGATTACGTGGCCGCAACTTCGCTCGGCTTGATTGAGGGCGAAGGTCTTGAGCGACTCAAGAGTAAAGAATGGTGGAATTAAGCAGACAAGTAAGCCTCAATCTGCGATTTCAGTCCGTTCGCCAAGTATGACAAGCCATGACTGCGATCAAGTTGCACTTGTCCGACACCTCGTCTGTCAGGTTGAACTCATCACATTGGTCTTGCCTTAGACCAATCACTGCCGTCGTGAGCCAAGGTTGCTGGGTCCAGGGCTGGGCTGGGCCCCTGGCCATAGCATCATCGAGTGCGAACCGAATGGGTCATCTCGCGTGGGCATGCGGTCCAGCCGAAGCCTCAGAAGTTGTGACCGCAAGTGCACCAGTAGTATGAAGTATTGATCGGACCCATTGTCGCAAAGCTTTCCCTAGACATTCGTGTAGAACGTCGTCACGGCTTTCTCGCGTCACGATCTCAGGAGTAAAGATCGTTAAGAAGGCATGTAGTGCCATCAGTATCCACTGTACACTGTACAATCCTGGACTTCATCTGCATGCCACGATGTACAAGTCATTTGCTGCAGCTGCTTCTTACATTCCTCCTCGCAATAGCGCCGGTCCCGGAAAGAACTCCTGAAAAAGGTGCGAGTCCTTCCTTCAAGAGCGCGTCGAGCTTCTCAGGGGATGGAGCTACAGGGCGATGCGCTCGCTCGGCACAGCCGCTGCCTCGACCTCTTCCTGCTCGCTGTCCTCCTCGGCTCTGCAACCGCTCAGCTCAAAGTTGAAATGTCGGAAGCCTCTCCCTTCCGCCTCCGGAAGCTCGGGCATGGAGATCGGAAGGCCTCACAACCGTCTTCTGTCAGGCAACCTACTGCCTCAGTGGGGCGGTCAGGATCAGGTCAACCGGGCCTGTCTCTTCCCGTTTCCCCGTCGCCCACGCGTGCAGCTGCTGGGCAAACTCAAGGGATCGGTGGACGCCTTCTTGACCTCAGAGCTGGGAAGAGCTGAGAGCTCTGCTTAGCAACGCGGAGCAGACAGCGAATTTTTCAGAGGCTCTCAGTCAAGCTGCAGTGCACTGCCACGGTCTTCCCCTGCTGCAACGCATCCTTTCGCGGCATGTTTCGCGCAATGCAAGAGCTAGGGACAGACCCTGGTTGATCTTCTGCCAAGCTGCTAGCAGGGTCTGCCCGTACTCGTTCATGTAGCATTTGCAAGCATGCTCCATGTTTGCTTCGGTCATGGGCAGCCAATAGATTTCCACCTCTCCTCGCATTTCCACGCTCGCAGTACCAGAGCGGCGCGCGCAGTTCACGACAATGGTGCCCGGCTCTTTGTAGAAGCATCTGACAGCGTCTGCGCCGCCTTGTACTAGTCGGCCGGGACCGGGCAGCTCAAACTCCCTCACACCTCGAATCGATGGAGGCAGCATGATCCCAGCCAAGCGGAGTGATTACTGATCTGCTGGGGCTGCTGACGATGCGACACTTTGCTCATGTTGCAAAGTTCTTTTGCAGAGAAACGAACCGTGGCATACTGTGACAATCCTAGGCGCTTTCCTTGAGCCGTATGCGGCTGGAAGTGAGCTGAAACGGAAGAGCAGGTCAAGAAAGGTCGGAGCGGACTTGCATGAAACGGACCTATCTTCTGGGACGCCAGCGCTGTTGATGCATCAGCGTCATAATGATCACGCCAGTCTGTGAAGTTCACATGCACAATGATCGCTTCGTCCACGGGCGTGGTCTGGTTGTATATGTACCCCAGGCTTTCCATGACATAAGGACGGGTAGAATACAGGAAAGCCAGCTCTTGGAAATCATTTGGATCATCGACGCGCATGTCGAAGGTCTCATTCTCAAGCACGATAACCGGCCAACCACTGAGTTTCTTCGTGTCGTATGCCACTTGATCGAACCCAGCCGATGTTCGAACATTCATCAATTTTCCGTCGAGCTGCCAAGGTTGCTGCTCATTTACTAGGAGCCGTCTCACTCGCACTGAGCCGTCCGATGCACCACACATGACACCATTCACGTGCTCGTCAACAACAGAGCAAATTCCAGGGAAGTGCATGTACTCGTAGTTGAGTGATACGAACCCATTGGTGTAGCCAGTCAAAGTTCCGTCCATGTCCCAGTAGATGCCAGATTGACTGGCATAGCTGAAGGTGCGACGGGTCGAGTTGAACCACCGGATCCGTTCGTATCTCATCGTGCAGGTTGTCTCGAAGCAGCCGTGCAGCACAGCCGACTGCAAATAGTTGATGACGGTCAGTCCAGAGATATAGAAATATTCGTTGTCTTTGGGTCCTCTAACCCCAACTCCACCGCGTGAGAAAGTCGGATTTTGGTCGATGTTGCCCACCAACACCAGGTTGTGATAGAAAGGCGCCGTGTGCGGTCCGTTGCTGAGATGGTTCATGAAGTGGCCGGTACCACACTCAATGAACCTGTGATCATCGTGGAATATGTTTCCGGTACCATAGTAGAACATGCCGGTTGAGCAGCGGAAAGCCGTGAAATTTTGAAACACATTCAACGTTGGGGGGGCATGAGGTGGCTTCAAGTGCCAGCCGAATCCACTGGCATGGGCCGAGTTGTTGAAGAAGGTCAGGTCCGTCTGTGATCCTGCTGGGCCTGAGATCTTCCGCACACGCCAGCCGCGATGGCAGCCTGCAGCCAGATTGGATCGGTGCCTGGCGCAGAGAGCTTTGTGAACTACCGCTGACTCCCGCATGGCTAGGTTTGCACTCGGCCATTTCTCCATACGGGGGGCACTGGGTTTTGCACCGAAGCGAACTTCTGTGTCCTAGTCGAACTCATCAGGCGTATGTCCGAAATAAAGCATTCGCTCACTTTCTGGAATGCCATCGAGCAGAGCCATCTCTTGACCTGAGAAATGCATAACAGCTTCGATGCGTGTCCCTTGTTGAGACGAAGACGTGGTCGAAAATCGTTCACAAGAGTTCCACCCAGATGGAAAGCTGCCTGCTGCTATACATTTGTGCAGGATCTTAGCTCTTTTGCTACCGTTTATTGCAGGAGCCGAAGCCCTTGCCCTTGACCTCTGAACAAAAAGGCTTCCTTCCCAAAAGCGTTCGATATCTGTCACGTTCCAGGTTTCACCTCAACCGCAACTCTTGACCTTTCGACTGTGCGACACGCCCATGTTGAATGCAGTCGTCTTGCCTGTTCTTACTGACTCAACCTCAATGTGTTAGCAAATTAGGGACAGCAGGGCATACAGCATCTTTCTGGGAAAACAACTGGGCATCCTGCTTCCGAGCTGGAAATCGAAGATCTGCAAATTCTCCTGACTCATTCCCAAAGATCGACAAAGCTACAAGCAGGACAGCTTTGAAGCCTTTGTGCATCTAAGCAGCTGCTTGATGTTTCGGGTTGGAAGTGCCCGGAATCACACTGACATTGTGCCTTGGCCACTACACCAGCCTCCTGAGCAGTATACCAACCATAATTCTAATTCGAATGATATTAACAAACAATTAGATCATCAGTAATAATACAAAGGATATTTATCTTGGTAGTAAAGATAATAATAGTAGTAAACAGTAGTAGTAATAATAGTGATAGTAACAATAATGACAATAGTAATAATAATGATAATAATACCGATAATAGTAATACGAATACGCATGCAACAACTATAATAACAACAATAAGAATAGCAAAAATAGTAGTAGTAATAGTAATCGTAATAGCAATACCTCTAACAGTTGCAATCGTAATTGCAACAGTAATTACTAATAGTTGTAGTTATAGTAGCAATGGTAACAGTACCAACTAATAGTTGTAGTGGTGGTAGTGGTAGTGTTTGTAGTAGTAGTAGTAGTAGTAGTAGATGATGATGATGATGATAGTCGTAGTAGATGATAGTAGCAGTAGATGATAGTATGATAGTAGTAGTAGTAGTAGCAGCAGCAGCAGCAGCAGTAGTAGTAGTTGCAGCAGCAGTAGCAGTAGTAGTCGTCGTCATAGCAGCAGTAATAGTAGTCGTCGTCGTGTCGTAGTAGTAGTCAGAAGAACAGCAATACTAGAAACATAAACATAAACAATAAACATATCAATACAAAAAGGCGATAATCCGTATAAGTATAAGGATAAACTTAGTAATACTAATCCAAAAAATAAGAATAACAAGAGGAGAACCACTGTTATCATTGCCATTATCATAGAAGTCCTCACAGCTCGGGGAGCCGACTGTACTGCCCACCGCAGCAACACCTGCCCGGCCGTTTTGCCATGCCAATCCTCGGTGAACATTTCAGGGTTTCGAATTTAGGGCCATGACGCCCGATGCACTCCGTATCGTATCAAGACTCTCCGATTTGCTGTAGCGCCCCCTGTCACAGATGTCTGTTAGGAACCAGTCTTGTTTGCATGGGTCGAAGAGCACATTGCCCGCATCCAGCCTGGCTGATGATCTGCGGAGCGTAGGAGTTGCTGCCTCTCGGCGCAGCTTTTACGCATGGTACAACACGTCAGCCACGGCATGCCTGCTTCAAACCTTGGGCTGTAAGCCCACTGTAAGCTTCCCGCCCATGGAGCCATAGGCTGTGACGGCTACACCATTCCTTGCAGGGTCCCCAATTGCAAAAAGATGCAAAAAGAGAAAGACCACGCAAACGCAGGCCTGTGGCACCAGTCAACGGTCTTTCGATGGACATCTGGCACCCATGGATGATATTCCAACTGATTGGCCGCCACCTACGAGACTTCTCGTGAATGAAGGTCAAGGCGAAAATCCTCCGACAAGGCTTTCCACTAAGGGCGAGGCCGGGGCTCCTCCCAAATCAGCCAGCTCCTGGCATCGGGTGTCCGCCGTGTCCCGCCGTGTCCGCCCCATGAGGCACTGCAAAGGCAGTCCTGCATCTGCCGGGGCCCGAAATTGCTAACACCGAGGGCGCAGATCTGACCCTGCTCAAGGAGTCACAACCAAGCCATGAGTTGAGGCATCACGCGGTCTGGGGGAAGCCTTGTTCTGAAACCGCTGCAGTGCCAGCCAGGTCTCTTGCCTACACTGCTTCGGCGCACCACAGTCCTCCGGTACGAACGAAGTGAAAGACTTGAGCGACGACAGCAGATCTGCCGGCATGTACGAAGCATGCAGCCCGAGAGCCATGGCTACCTTGCCATCTGCATGCGCCATATGCAGCAAGACCAGGTCGACATACCTTAAGGCCGCACACAAACGGAGCAACTTCCCGTCCGACCAAGGAGTGGAAAACTGTGACCTCCTTTGTCGTTGTTTCTTTTGTTGTAGGCATTGTAGGGACTTCGGCGGAGTAGCTCGTAGGGCCTCTTGCTGAAGTGCGAACCGGGAGTGCTCGCCGGAGTCGTCTCGTGAGTCCTCTTGTCGATATCCCGCTTCTTGCAATGACCCTGCCGAATTCTGGAAGCCGTTTAATCCACGGTCCGACATGCTGGTTCAGGATCAGGGCGCCAGGGGAAGAAGGGGAGCTCGAGGGAAAGAAAAGGAGCCTGCCAGGCAAGGAGCCTGAGGGGTTGGGTTGGTGGGGCGCTACAGGCGACCGCAAACTTTGTCAGGTGTCGCAACTCCGGGTGCACAGGAAAGTCGCCTTGAAAAGCCCTGACAAATGCAGCGAAAGCACTCAAGACCAAGCTCGTCCAGCATTCGTGGAACCCAGGCCGTGGTCTATCAGGAAAACCACGACAAGAAGAATTCTGTCAACGGACTCAAGGCAAACACCCTCTCCCATCCGAAATCATCGGGCCAGATTTTCGTGGTGAGGAAGATCTCCTCTCTTGGAACCTAAGTGACGGCAGCGAGTCTGTTGTTCTGCCACACTCGGAGAGCGAACATATTCAAAGGATAGTATTGAGATGTTGGTTGCCCCTTGCCTGTTCCGCCGCTTTTGAGCTTGCAGCTCGATACCTTTACTTCATGGGCATCAAACAGGCCAGGGCGCTCCGCGTTCCAGGGCTTGTCGAACACCCGCACCGACTTCCTGACATTTGGTGCAAGGTTCAGGGCCCTGCTCTTCTAGAACTGAAGGCCTGCCAGGCCTGTCTGCATTTCGGCCTTTTGGGGTCGAAGCTTCCCGAGTCATTGTGATGAGTTTGTCGATTTTGGACTCTCTTTGCGCCCGTTCGTCCCTGCCCGCAGGTTGGGAGCCTTTTCCCTCGTGGCAGGCACGTGATCTTGCAGGAGCAAACCACAATCACTGACTGGGTAGCACCAACTTCTGGGGCTTGGGTGGAAGAGGACCGGGTGAGCCTTGCAAGGCACTGATACTTAGGGTAAGTTTACCGCATAAGTAAGTGAAGGGAGATCAGGATCCTAGCTTGCTTGCTGCGATGCAGGAGTTAAACCCCAACAAGGTTACAAGCATGAACCACGAAGCCACGATGCGGCCTTGTGATTGCCGTATATCTGCGCCGTATCTAGATGTCGTCCGCCTGGTCTACCGGGAACTGGATGGCCAAAGGTCAAACCACAGGTGATCTTGCGCCTTGCAAAAGGAAGTCGAGCACACCCTGTCTCGCAGCGTCACCGCCTGACTTGGCTCATTCAAAACCATATCATCCAAATCCAAGCAGTTGATGATCGCCCCACCCCGACGGACTCGTTGCAAACCTGATGTCAGAATATCTCATTGAAACATAAACATGGAAAGCAAAAGAGGTGGCAAATTATGGCTCAAATCGGCCGTCGCCGGAAGCAAACGACAGCAGGATAGCACTTGCCAGTGAGCTTTCCAACGGTCCCGTGAAGCTGAGGGTCCACACGCGCCGACGATCGACAGCACATGCCAACTCCAGACATAGGCCTCACTGCACCCCCCCGCACATGCAAGACATGCACGCGAGCTGTTGCTGGCATCGGAGTTCACAGCCGAGAGAGGAACATCCTTCCACCCTGTCCAAGAAGTGGCAGCGTGGGAACGGAGCCGGGGTCAACAGTCGCGACCTGCAGGCTGGAAGGAGCCAAGACTTCATGTTGGATCTTTCATGAACAGCAAGAGACTGAAAGAAAGACAAAACGAGGCTAAGGCCAAGGCAGCAGGTCCCAGTGCAAAGAGCAGAGCTCCCGCAATCGCCTTCTCAAGCTGAGGGTCAGGAAAAACACTCTTCTGGATGACTTCCGCTTGCGGTCTTGAGGATTTGGAGCTTCTTTGGTAGAGATTCGCCGAGTCCCTGTGGTGCCTGCAGATCACCGAAAGTGAGCAGGTCTTGTTTCCATCGTTTTGTGCCGTCAAAGTCTGGGCTGTAGCTGGAATATTAACAGGGGCCTACCCCTGCCGCGCCAACATACATGGAAACCAATACTCAGACTGCCAACCCATCTGTTCATGGTAAGGCTCCCGACGAAGGAAAGGCTGTTGCAAAACACTCTGAGGACTTGCACATCACACTGAACAAGGCAACTTTAGATGAGTTTTGGTAACAAGTTGCCGCCTCTGTAACTTGGTCTGCACACCCTCGAGCTACACGGATCGACTTTGCCCCCCGACCCCCTGCCGCTGCTGAGACCGACAGATGTAAAGAAAAAGAGAGTCAACAAAAATTTCAGCCCAGAATACACGACGACCCCCTGTGCCTTGCTGACCATGTGCGACGCCCTCTGAGGCTACGGCCATGTGCCGCTGTGCACCCGAAGGACCGCACCCAGCACCCAAGGCTGCCGATAGCGGGCTGTGACAACTGAACTGGACTGCTCATTACATCGTTGCGAGTTGCTGACCTCATGACCTCGGCTCAGGTTTCAGTTCTGGTTTGTGACTGGTGCCTGCTGTCGCACAGCTGCGAAACATGAGCCCTGGGTTTGAATTTTCTTAGCTGTCTGTGGCGCTTTCAACACTCTCTGTCTTGCTGAGCATAAGTCTGACACGGCAACGTCGGAGCAATAGTGGCAGTGGCGTGGGGCAGTCGTGTGCCAAGAAGATCAGACTGTCTGCACATGCCGGCAGGACCACCCAGTAAATCCGGGACTCCAGAAACCAGCAGGATCCATGTCATCATCCAGAAGCAGCGGGTGCCTCTTCACTCACTAGACTCATCTTCAGTTCCATCAGATCGTTTCATCTGGGGCTTGCGCTGCAGAGGATGCACAGCCAGGTTGTGGTTGTACAACGTGAAGACCTCGTCTCCGGCCTGTCCGCTTCAAAGGCCACTTGCATCGCAAGAGTTGGAGAGACTAGCCGCTGGATATCACCCGGTGCCTCAGTGAAGTAGGAATGTCCCTTGGTCTTCCAGGCCACGTTGTGCTCCACTCTCGCGAAATCGGTGGAGTGCACCACCTTGGAGAGAGATTCTGTAGGCACCGAAACAAACATCGAACCGGCATCAAAGGCCCAGCTACAGATCGAAGTCTGAGGACAGCTCTACTGCTCGCTGGAAGGTCCGGTGGTAGGAGTTGTTGCGCAAGTAAGCCTCCAAAGAAGCAGGCATTTCTCACTGTGCTGCACCGGACCTTCGCAATTCAGCGCCAGGCAATGTCGGCCACGTCCACGGTTCTGTGGGGGGACAGCACGTGCCAGTGGGAGGAGTAGCGTCCGAAGTTGGCTGCCTTCATCAGCTTGTGAGCAGTTTTTCAACGAACCAATCACTACTCAACGCCCTGCCTGTCCGGACCGGGTAATTTCGGTATTCTCGATTCGCATAACACCACCATGGAAGGCACCAACATGGACCCCGAACATGTAGGCCTGCAGGCTCCACATCAACAGCAGCCACATGCAGCCACTGAGCAACCAACAGCACAGCTCTCAAGCTCAGCCCCCAGCATTTCCATAACCTAGTGACCTCTCATCACCTTGTACCTCGACAGCTGACGAGCTTGTGTTAATACTGTCCATAGCAACTAGTACCCACGTCCCTGCCTTCACATTCCGGTTCAAGCGTCCCACTCCTGCACCTCAGCCAATCAACTACCTACGACGCATCAACTTTGGGTACCATGTCAACTGCAGGCTCCGACGCAGATCCGTCGGGGTGGGAATCTCATCATTGAAGTACCTTTGCCCATGACTGTAGGAACATGGCGAACAGCGCTGACAAGTCCTGCTCGTTGCTGGCAGCTCAATGTCTGACATGCTGTGGCCCACGCCAAATTCCCAAGTGCTCCCATCGTAAGGGGCTGTCCAACTCCACAGTGTAGCCTTGCAAGAAGCATCCTACTCTCAGCCTGCTTCCGTCTGAACGCCAGGAGCCAGGCCATCATCCTGAACGCTCTTCACCATGCGAACCTGCCCGGAGATTGCAGCTACAGGCTTAAGGATTGTTCGGAAAGCCTTCAGAAACGATTGCCTCGTCCTGACCCCTGTTGCTTGGGGTGATGATCATCTCCGTTCCAACTTCCCAGTCCACGGGCTCCTCGAGCTTAAGGAGGGTAGCCCCTGCACTCGCTGTCTCCACCAGTCGCGTCCAGGAAACACTTGGGCGGCCATGTAGCTCCATCCTTCCCACCAGCTTTACCGGACATGGGTCCACGTAGTGCTTCCCGCGTGCCGAGAGGCGAACGGTCATCTGGTGGTTGGCAGCGCAGGTTCCGAATCCTCCAAGGTCTGTGACGGCCAGCATCTTGGAACCGATGACAGGAAGCTCAATGGTGTGCCAGCGATCTCCGTGCAGTGTGATCGTTGCCTGGTTCAAGAATGGCGCCTCTTCACTGCCTACCCAGAAAGTTCCTCCAGAAATCCAGATGTAAGTTGCATCTAATTTCAGATCCTTTCTGTCGAACTCGAAGTAACCACTGATGAGCAACAAAAAGAGTTGCGGCGAGTCCTGATCCAACATAATTGCTTGACCTTCGGGCACCACAACGCTGTCACCGTCGACGGGTGGTTCTGATTCTAACCAGCTGAAGACGTTGCTCCACCTATCAACATACCTGAACACGGTGTCCTCTGCCCTTTCGGAAATGATGGCGTATCCTCTTCCGGCTAGCCACAGCACTGTCGAAGGAGGCTGGATGCCGTTGTTTCGCTCGCTTGTGATGCAGCTGAGTGCAGACATATTGCTCTCCTGTGGGATGCAAGGGTATGTATTCAGCAATATCTGGGCATTCTCTGATGTCACCGACGCCGGCGAACCCGACGAGTCCAACGGCTCGAGCCCTTCACCCAAAAGAGTCACGAGCGTATCACCGCGAGCGGTGCCACGCTGCGGAGTCATGGATGACAGGATGGGTGTTCGCTCCAAGCTGTAGGACAGCTGCACTGGAAGCCATGCGGATCCACCTGTAGTATCAGGATCTTGGTAGCTCATGCTCGCAAGCTTTCTTACTAGGTGATGATGTGCAGACGTCTAGTCCTTTACACCGCCTAGAAAAAAAGCGTTTGGATGCCGAGCGCCTGTGGAGGAAGCCAACGGATGTGAGATGTGCTCTACTTCGATCGGACAAGCACTCGCATCGCCGGTGTTCAGCAAGATGCCCCTGAAGCGCACACCTCTCATCAGCTCACCGAGGGAGCTGCAGGCATCCGGAAGGATTCGCACGCGGAATGCTTGACCTATGGCGGTACCATTTGGCCCAGAACCATTCACGGGGTAGGAAGTCCACCCTTGCGCGATGGACCACCCTGTCTGAACCGTGTCTCTCACACTCCCAATCTCCTCCCACGAAATATTGCCAGAAAAACTACGCATTTCAAACACGGACTCTGCCACCTTCTGCCTCCTGTGTGGATCGGTCGGAGGGAAAAAGTCAACTGCTGTAATGATGGCTTCTTTACTTGGTGGCAACTCGAAAGCAAACCAACAGTCGCTGCGTGTGTTCGGCAGATCTACTTGTCTATCCACGGTCGACGTGAAGGCCAAACGAGCATAAGTGGATTCTGCTTCCCCACGATCCGTGTAAAATTTCGCAGCATAAGGTGCCAAGTCAACTGTGGGAAAAGAATCTGGCTGGGCGTCCACCAGATCAAGATTGGTCATTGCAGGCACAGTGCAGGTGGCAGAGGACCCATCACTTGTGCTCACCGGGCAATCCTCCCCACAGACCGATATCTTGGTCTGAGCAGCGGCGAAGCCGAGTCCAGTCCCGCGGACAGTCATGTTCACGCCGCCACCGAAGCCGCTGTGGAGCACGCCTGTCGGGGTAGCTGTCGTGTTCGTAACCCAAAGCCACACGTTTCGCGATGTCTCACTGGTGTAAGAGCATGAGCCAGCTCCGGGGGCGAAGGCATCCGTCCAGCCTGCGCCAACTGCGGCTGAGCCCTCACCCCGCAGACCAATTCCAATGGCAGCGTCGGCTTGAGACTCATCGCGGCATGTCTTGCTTGGGCAGTTGGCGCAGTAACCCCAGCGTGCCCTGTTGTTTCCTGGACATTGCACATTGAAACCGGGCATGAGCATTGGGCAGGACCTGTACGTGCCAGGCTTTGCGCCAAGGGCCTGAACCATTCCCGCTTGGTCTACTGTGTGGTCACGCACATAGCCGGCTGAAAATAGCTCTAAGGCGCTGGACCAAGGTGTATCGAACTTATGGTGAACACAATGGCCGTGCGCACTGCCAACACAGGCACGCAGTCGTGTGAAGGGGACATTCAAGAAAGCCGGGTATTTGGCATTCACCGGCTCCCCTTCGGGCGAGTCTTCGTTGAGGAGCTCAACATTACCCCAAAGCTCCGAATCATACCCTAGAAGGCCCCCGTCAGCAAACTTCATGATGAGCACCCATGGATCGGCAGCAGAATCCGTGGATACAGAGTTGTCGTTTGCCTCAACCGATGAAACATTCAGGGGCACCCAAAGTAAGTACGGTGCCGGATTCGACCAGCCATCCGCTTCAGAGTACAATCGAACTTGCCATGAACCGGACGGGAGCTCTGGACGATCGCAAACAACCCTTCCTTCAGTCCAGCTTGTCGGCACACACTGGAAGTTGGTGTCTGGATTGCTTGCTGTCCCAATAGCGACTTTCCCCGGCGATGAACCGAAGCGGTAACCCTCCAAAACCAATTCAGTCGGAGATGACTCTGTCAGGTTTTCGATGGTGGGCGCTGTGATTGGGCGATCGTACATGTAGGACAACACCGGTGCCTCTTGGTATCTCGCATGACTTAGTACGGTCGGTGGCACGACAATTATTTGACCACCTGTGTCTGGTCCCTGGTACTTGAACACACAGCCACTGCTCCCACTGGCCTGAAAGAACAACACAGACACTGTATGGATGCTGCCACCCTGTAGTAGCGTCTCTGTAGTGCTGCGCTCTCGGAATCCATGAAGCCCGTCATTGTCAATCACGAGTGCCCCATTCAAGTACAGCAGGCTGCCATCATCCGAACCGAGGTAGAACGTATAAAAGCCTGTAGCCTGAATGCTCAAAAAGCCGGTCCACCTGACAGCATATTGGTAACGAGATGGTAGACCCTCCCACTTGTCATCAGAATCCGGGAAGTTCACCGTCAGATCCACGCGTTCGACGTCAGGAATTCGGTCGTTCAAGTTGGGGAATGTGCTGCCCTGACCGAAGAAGAAGTATTCGCCCCACAAGCCTGGTTGTCGAGGCTGTGCCGGCGTGACCACGTGGACGGTGACATTTTGCGTCCTCGCACTGTCATCTGCATCCATAAGTTCAGCCGGAGCAGCTGGCACGTAGCAGAGGAGCTGATCATGAGAAGCTGAGAAAATCTCACACGGCACCTTGCCGATGGTTGCTTGATTTGTCGATGGGGTCGGGCCAAAACCGGCCCCGGTGATGTTTGCAACCGTCCCGCCGAAGAAGGACCCGCTGCCTGGCATGATGGAAAAGAGCTGCAGGAATTGCTGGAACTTGAAGGCTGCACCTGTGTGAGGCGAGGCCTGAGCAGCATACCCTGAACTCGTCAAGACATACACCGGGACATCAGAAGCTTCGAAGGCGCAAACAGGGAGGGTCACCACCCATGTGTTGCTTTGTGCTCCGGCACTGATGCTGGGATTCGGGCACTCATGCACACCAAAGAAAACCTGCAAATTGTCAGGCATCTGCTGGCTGGCAAGCGTAATCGTCACAACAACACCTTCCGCGTAAGAACCATTGCGAGGAGTCACAGATGTCACCACCGCTGTAGACTCATCCGTCAAATTTAAGCCACAGCCGTCCCCAACTCGGCAAAGTGGTCGGACACCATGTAGAGAGAGGCGAAGAAGAAGTCTTTCAGTAGTATCAACAGGGTCCGGAGGCTCCTCCTCTTCTTCCTCGGCATCGGTCGAGTTTGTGTCATTGTCGTCATCGGCTGCCAGCCTCCTCAAAGTCCAGCCAACTTTAGCTTGCCTGCTTGTCGCCACCTGCCCGCCGATGCAGCATCTGTCTTACTGCTAGTGCTGCGTACTTCCTAGTCTATTATGATTCTATTATGCATAGTCGGGAAATGGTATCAGCAACGAAGTAAGCACAAAGGCCTGAGAGTTCTAAAGGGCTGGGGTGCATTTTGCGCTCCAAGTGCTGGGGTTGTTTCAGCATAGTGATGCACTGCAATCTTTACGATTTGTATTCTCGACTCGTTCTAGAGAAATGAGGTGGGCAAAGGGAGAAGCACACAAGCACACATCCGCGACGTTCTCCGTTTTGTTCCGTCAGTGTCCGTAGCAGACGACATTGAGTCGGTGGAAGTGCTGGCGTTGGTCCTTGCTCGCCGTCTGCATCTGCAGCACCGTCTCAGACAGCGGAGCGGGACAGGGCATGCCCAAGTGTTCTTTTGCAGTCGCCTTGACGGCTTTGATTCTCGCGGATGGGTGCAAGGGCAAGGACATTCGCCTCCTTCGAAAGAAGGGCAGCACCCGAGCACCAGGCCTCTGTATGTCTCGTTCCACTGCTCTTCAAATCGTTGCTGCTGCTGCTCGGTTATGTACTGCACAAGGCGCTGCACTGACCAAAGCAGCAATGCTGCTCCGAAGTAGAAAACAATAAAGGCCCATCTCGCTGTTGGGACAGCTACTAGGACCACCAAGAGAGGAAGTAGAACAGTTCGCTGAACCCTGCGCTGCTGAAACCATCTCCGTTGCACAACCCCTACCCGCAGCATCACGTCCAGCGCAATGAAACCAGCTAGGCCAAGCAGGCAGGTCGCAATGCCTCGGACATCCGCTCGCACCAAAAGCTCCGTCGTCACTGCAAGGGTACCCGCAACACCGCGCCACACGAGTTCGTCGGTGTCCAACATCTGATAGACCCTCGCAAACCAGACCTGCTGCGCAGAGATCGTGTCTTCCATCCCGATCGCTTCGAGGAACCATCGTACAAACTTTCCAAAGCCAAGACAGATCCCCAAACATCGAAAAACCACGACGCAACGCAAAGTATTTGCCAGCAGCTGTGTCGCACACTCTCTCGTAGAGCGGTAGTAGAAATCAAACCATCGCATTTGCCTGCCAGTCCAGTAGGTCCAAAATTCGAACGTGTCCTGGGAAGGGCGTAGCCGCGGTTTGGTATGCATGGGCACCTGCATATTGTATGACACGAGCCTGGCACTTGCGGCACTTACCTGCTGAGATATAACCGCCATGCAGCAAAGTAGTCTGTTTCTTCTTGGCAGTCGCGATTCCACTGCTCTTACCAGAACGAGGAGCAAAGCATACGCCACGGCAAATGGAGGGACGATGAGAGTGGATGCCAGGTAATGGATCAGCAGAGCATTTGGCAGTGTTCGCAGAAGAAGAAACAGGCTGTCGGAATCTGTCACGATGGTGCGGACCCAGGCATCCATCAAAAGCTTCCAAAAGTTATCTTCGTTGCTGCAGCTCGCCATGAGGGCATCCTTGAAGTGATAGAAAACGAGCGTGTCAGCCCAGGCAAGCCACTCTTGCTGTTTCCGGACGACTGGGCAAATGTCAGATCTAAACAAATACCGGCTGTCAACATAATCCTTCAGGCCCGTGACTATCTGGTATGACGCGATGCAGATAAGCATCTCATCTAGCAAAGGGGTGACTATTCGAAGCCCCTTCCCCTCTCCTTTCACTATGATTTCCAGAGAGTGCAGCTCGTTGCAGCCCCCTGGATGGTGCCAGCGTCCAGAACATCCCCAGCAAAAGGCGGCCTCACAGTCCACGCAAAAGAGATCGGCCTCCAGGCCGGCGTTGTCTCCGCACTTGTCGCACCAAACGCCTTCGTAGCCCGCTTCGTAGCCGGCTTCGAAGACATCAGCCCCGGAAAGTAACGAGAAAAGGGCGCTGAAGCCTTGAAAGATTCCTTTGTCCTCAGATTCTTCAGCCCCTTCCTCCCATTCCTCTGCCTCTGACCATGCAGTTCCCATGACGATGAGATGCTGTGTTTCCACAGCATCCAAAAAGTCAGAAAGAGCTGAGCCAAGACGAGGACAAAGGCAGCCACACATGTAGAACTCTGCAGCATGCATGCCACGACTCTGGCCCGAAGTGCCTTGTGTACTCTCGCTCGAAGGTGGCCCAATCGGAAGTCTTCTGCCTGCACAATTAGAAAGATGTTGACATGCGTCTCCAGACCGACATGGACAGGGAGAGCAAGCAACAGAATGGGCTCACGAAAGTCACATCCGAAGATCAAGCAAGCAGAACAACGTCATTCAGCAATACATTCACGGGCATGCAACCGGACGGTCTCCCGCGACATGGACCGGGAATTGGAAATGGTCCAAAAGATAGAGAGAGACCTGCTTAAGTCGCATGCTTTACCTCCGGTCTTCCCTGTTTGGCATCTTTGAAGGCTGAAAAAGCGCTCTGGAACCCACGTGGGCCGCTGCATGATTGCGAGGAAGAAACTCAAGGAAAACCACACAGTATTCCACTTTGCCACAACCCAAGACAGGTTCGCAGTTGGAGCGAGGAGCCCCGGTTCTCTGAGCCTCGTCGCTTTCGACTCCCCATCGTCGAAGCCCCTGTAAGCGGGCATGTAAGCACCAGTGTGAAGAATTGGGTATTTTCCTCTGGGCGCCCAGCTACGAAGTCTGAAGAAGCGGGCTGTGCAGAAGCTTCCATTCGCCTGCTGCCAGAATTCAAGCACAAGGCGGAAAGTCAAAGAGGGAAATGGCCTGGCCACCTCTCCTTCGTAAGTGTCAGGGCCTAACGCTCTGATGAGCAACGCTGTCACCGCTCGTGTCTTGGGCCAAGACCGTGCACGAAATCCTCTGCTCCAAGATCTGGATCGCTGTTGTCCACGAAATCCGGAGCGAGCTGCTGATTGGCGCCTGACAGGCTTGTGGAAGCTAGAGTCCCCGGAACGTTTGTTCGACGTTTCGAAGCATCCCCAGCCCTTGGACTTCAAGATGTCCAATCTGCTGCAGAAGTTACACAGACTGCGCATCGGTGTCAACTCAAGCAATGAGAGATCTCCGAAGGATCCCGCGACAGAATGAGCGGCATACTTGATTCAAATTCAGGGGCGTGTGACTCGCATGCAGACGATTTGAGTTGCGAAGCTTGCAGCCCCACGCCTACCGACACAGTATGTGTACGCTGCGTACGACATAGTGAAGCTAAAAAGTCAGCAAAGCTCACGCTCACGAAGCCTGTTTCCTCTGCTCGCCGAATGAAGTCTAAGGCCTCGTCGACCCGACCTGGCGCTGCAGTTCGGACCCCAAGTGGACTGTCTGATCGGACTACGTCGGACTACGTCACGCCATGGGATGCGTTTGGGATTTGGCGAAGAGCGGCGCGGATCACAGCCGAAGGCTCATGACTGCACTCATCACTCACTCGATGCCTCTCCTGGGCACAAAGAAGCCACCTCGAACCCTTTGTCGTTGTTGTCAGGCATCATAACTATCATAACCCCTATAAAGTCCTGAACACTCCCTCGGGCCTGACATCGTGTTGGAGGGCAGCGAGCGCAAGCTCCCGGACCGGGCCAGCGCGAACGCGAAGCAGCGGACCTGGCAGAAGGCACCGTGAGGCCGAGCAGTCTGTGTGGGCCACAACGGCCCCTTTCGGAAAGCCTTGGAGTGATCATCAGCCCCTGCTTGACAGCGCAGCTCTTTGTTTCCACTTGGCCTTGGAAGCACCGTGCAAGTGGAATGACATCAAAATTGAGGGCTGCAAATACATCTTACGTTGTCGCTAGCCAAGACCAACTTATCCGATGCGAAACCATTGCTTTTGAAAGGAGATCTTTGAGCCGACATTGCGGCACACTCTCTGGGGGTTGCACCTGTCTGACAATCGCCGCATGAAGCCGTTGTCAACCGGACCCCCGCTTCCAGCATCACTGTCTTCAGATGCCATGGAGGCAAGACCTGCTGCCGTGGCACCTTGACAAGCACAACACGCAATGGCAAAAAAGATGCGGCACCAGGAAAGCACATAGTGCCAGCGACGGTTCGGAGCAATCACTATTTCATGAGGGAGAACTTGCGGTAATGTTCTCAGAGCACATCTTCCTACAGGAGCAGTGGCTATCGGCTTCTGCCGCATGCTCGTGGTGCTGCTTTGCAGCACCCTAGTGACATTGGCGGCAATGCACCAGCCTACAAGTCTACAAGCCTAAAAGCCACATTCTTACAAACAGAAGATTGCTGCTCAATGCCACGAATACAGGCAGTTGCGAATCCTTCTACACGGCAAGCAGGGTCTGCGCACGCCGCTGAACCTACTGCAGCCAGGCAGACCGCCTGTCCGAAGATTTCGTAAACATGTTCAAGGCCTTCTAGCCTTGCGTCATCTTGCTACGAGAGGCATCCGTCTTGAACGGACTGCTCCCGAAGCGGACTTCAAAATTGCAAAGAATTGACAGAAACACCAAAGTCTACCCGATGTCAGCACGACAAAGTCACAAGGGCACACGCCAAGCTGCGATAGTGGCCCCATCTTCGCCGTGTCCCCAGCTCAGGCTGCCCGTTGTCTGGAGACACCTGCACCAGAGCAGCGACTTCAAGCTCTGCGACAGCAGTCTCCGGCTTGCCCCCTGGTTGGCCTTCTGACCGCTGGGGTATTCGGACCAAGGATGCCCGATCTTTGCCACCAACATGAGGATGATGCTTCTGTATATGCTGCCAAGCAGAAGCCTGAAATGTCGAAGCACCGACTTACGTTGCACAGATTCGTGCGGCACAGTACGGAGTCCAAAGGTAGCCTGCCTTGATCGGGGGCAACGAAGACGGTGTGCCTGGCTCCCGCGGGTGCCCAGTCCAAACCGACTTGCATGGAAACCCGGCTGCCTGCCGGTCCACTCAACTTGCCATTCTCGAACATCATCTGCTCCTAAGCTGATACAAACTGAGGCATCACAAACATCACAGCTCTTTGCAAGCAGGTCACAATGGCTGCGGCCTGCGTCACAACGTGGCACAGTCACGATTCTATGCGCAGAGAAACTGCTGCAGGCATGGATCTGGCCTGCAGATTTGCCATGGAGGGCGGCCTCCGTGGGTTACAGCCCACCACAGGCACCGGGTACTCCCCGCGCCCTGTTGGGGCACTGCCCATGAGGGCAGAGGGCGCGCTCTTCAAGCCTTCACTCGCGGCTGCCAAGGCATGGAAAGTCTGACAGCATGCACTGTCTTGGAAGGTTGGCACATGTTGGCACGGCCTGGCTTCTTGATGACACGCGTGATCCGCGGGGTTCCCAGGGTGTCCAGATGCCTCGAGTATTTGTTATTCTGGGTTTGCTGTCGTCCGCGGGCTATCCGGATGGTCCCGCGCCGCTCGTCGCGAAAGGCCACCCAGTGCTATACGTAATCATCGATGAGCTGAGGCGCTTCGAGTAGTAATGCACAGAGGGTCCCTGAGCTGCACCCACAAAACCCGATGCACACTGCCACTCACAACGGCACGCTGATGATCTGCACAGCACTGCGATGCCGCATCCATTCATCCATGCTGCTTGGTTTGGCACAGCGGCAGGGCCCTTTCCAGATATGGAAGCACAATAGACGTGCCTGCATCAAGCAAGCACTTTCCAAGCGACTTCGTATTCGACCTAGGACCTAGTCAAGGACGGCTGTGCAAAATCACAGCGCACTCCTGCGACAAGCTCGGTCTGCATCGGCGCCCACCAACGGCCGCACTTCGGGGACGACGCGGGGCAGTCGGACAGACATGTCACATGGTCAGCACATTGCAGATGCAAATCGATGTCTGCACGGGTTGCTGCAATTACTTGTGTGAAGTTCAATGTCACTGGCTGTCGCAGCATAGGGTAGCTGTCCCATGCGAAGCAATGAGTGGCAGCCATAACACGTGCATGGCTTTCTCATAGGCAGGGGCTAGATAAACCAGAAAGTCTTCGCTACACGTTGAATCTCGGTACTGTAAAGCCGCAGGCACATGTAGCTCCAGGCCACCCAAGCACCAAAAAGCGCAGGTACCTCCACAAAAGCTTGGAGCTGCACCTCCTTGCAGCCGGCATTGGATTTCGGTCTGGCTTCCACCCAAAACCTGGGCAAAGTACTCAGGGAAGGTCCCGAAGGGTAGACCACTTCGCGCGCCTCGCAAGGACGGGACACACCGGAAGGCAGCTCGAAGGTCACCTCGGATGTTGCGGGCATGCGGGGAATGTGGCATGGCGGTCCGCGACTTCAGGTGCACTAAGGCTGCCGTAATCCTCTCTGAGTTCTGAGTCAAGGACTGTATGCCTGTTGGCCCCCAATGGGTGGAAGCCTGCGCCCGTGATGGTGACGACCACACCTCCAGCCTGAAACAGTTGCATGCAGTCTACCCACTGTGTAAATCTCATCAAACATCCGGCCTTCGAAGCACTCGTTGGACTGATTGCTGTGACCTGTCAGCTGGCAAGCTGTCACTCCGTCACTCCGTTCGAGCAGAAGGCAAACATGCCAACATCCGGTCTCTGCCTCGAAACGCGACTCGAAGGTCACCCCAGGAGGCACTGCTGCAAAGCCTTTTCCAGGTATCCAGGCCTGACTGCTTGACGAGGAGCTCAGCATTGTTGAGATCGCGGAAGATCCAGGGTCAGTGCGCTTGGAATGGTCACGGCCTCCTCTGGTGGAGTCGGTGCAGCCTCGGGCAGTGTAGCTCACGCGGGCACCGAGTCACTCTCTATGCGGACACATGTGCCGACACATCCCTAAACTCCACTCTGCGTGGCAGCGGGCCCTCTGAAGCCAGATGTCCAAGCTTGCACTGGCCTTCAGTGGTTTCGGCGCCTACGCTGCAACGCCTTGAATGATGCTCCAGCCTGTCCCGTCACTGTAGCCGTCCGCGGTCCAAAGCCCACCACAGGCAAAGCCTTCGACTCTCTCTCTCTCTCTCTCTTTTTCGCTCCATCTCTCTCTCCCTCTCTCCCT
>CAJNJA010023008.1:0-33277 GCA_905231915.1 Symbiodinium necroappetens | reverse complement strand
CGATTCATGCGGCGGGAAAACGCAGCTTCTACTTGGGGATTCCGTTCCAAAATGTGCTCTAGGCTGCAATGAAAAACACGTGAAACCCGAGCGTCCGCGGCATCTCCTGAAGTTTGAGCTTTCCGCGACTTGGAGACTAAAATACAGCGTTTACATGGGGATTGGCATCTGAATCTGCTTTAATGTGTATTCTGCTGTATTCTCGCCGCTGATGTGTAATNNATGTGTAATTCCTGGAAACAGCGTCCACATCTGGGTGATGTGTATTCTCGCCGACTCATGTGAGATAAACCCGACGCTTGACCTCCTTCGCATGCTACACCCGCACTGCATGGGCGACTATTCCCGCGACCATGATCGCGCAGTTGCTCTGTCTCTCCGCACCCATTTCTTTACAGAGGGGAAGAGCCCGCACTGCCGGGTGACGCCCTTACCACGGCACAGCTGCCGCTCGGGTTAGGTGGCCTAGGTCTGCGATCTGCCGCCTCCGGCGCTCCTGTCGCCCATTGGGCCTCGTGGCAGGATGTCCATGATGTCCCTGCCGACGATTCGATGCGGCGCGGCTGCGAGCCAGCCTCGCTGCGCCGCAACCAGGAATGCCGCCCGCCTTCGCCGCCGCCTGCACGGCTTCAACACGAGTACGCGAGTCCTGCTTTTCGGCGGCTCCTCGCCAGCTGCGTTCCAAACACGGGTTTTGCCGTGCTTTAGCTGGACATGGGCGTGGTCCCAGTAACATCAGCGAGAGCGCCATAGAGGGTGGCGACACGCCCAAGGGGGCAGACGATGTATAGGTATATCGTCCAGGAATCCAGGAACGCAAACGCGCCCTCACCCGGCTGCAGAGCTGCCGCAACGGCATCGAGTGCGGCATGCTGGGCGACTGCGTGTAGTGCAGGCATGAAGGCGTCGCCTCGCTCTCCGCCCTCGGCTTGCAAAACCTCGTGCTCGGTGTAGCTGCTTTCGCTTGCCGTAGAATTGGAGAACGTACGGCAGGAGCGAGGCTAGCAGAGGACGCGAGCGCAGCCCGTCGAGCATGGCCTGTCGGGAGACGTGGTCGGGAGCCCCTACAGGGTCGACCGACAGGACGGTGGCGCGGGGGGTTGCAGCGGCGACCTCGGTGCCTGCGCTCGTGCTGAGGCCGGACTGGTAGGGCATGCAAGCAGCCTCGAGCGCTCCGGCCAAGTGCTGGGCCAAGGCGCGAGCGACAAGGCGGCGGAAGACGTCCCCGACTACGAGGGCACACGCACAACCATTACGCGCGGTCATGGCTGGCAGCGGCATGCGCCGCGGACTCGCAACCATATCGTGACAGCGTGCTGCTTCCACCCTTGTCAACGTCCGACCAGGCCCTCCTGCGTTCGCAGGCGGGCTCGCAAGCTTGCCCGTGGATGACGGCCAGCCTTAATAAAGGAGATACCAAATGATACCCCTGCCAGCAGCAAGCTAGCATGTACGCTGGTCCGGCACACCTGAGCTCCAGCAATGTGCCAGGCGCGTGGACCCAGCATTTCGGCCTTTACCTCTCGCTGGTCAGCCTTGCTCTCCTTCGTGGCCGCCCGCGCCTTTGCTGACAGCTTCTCCGTGTCTCCGTGTGGTCACTTCCAACACATCCAAAGCCCACGGAGTATCACCGCTGCTGGGCGATGTCCTCGCTGACTCACTCCACCCCTCCTCAGCAAGCCACGCGCAGTAAATTCTTAGACATGCAAAAAATGTAGCGTGCAGTTGCGGTCTTGGGTCTGCATGGAGACCGCTTCGTTTTGGACGCTGGTGCAAAGGTAGGCAGAACAAAAGGCATGGACGGACAAAAGTTGCGTGGTGCCTGGTGCAATCGCACGCTGAGGAGACCACGTTCTGCGATGTCATTGTGCCCGTTGTGCAGCGGATGCATACTTCAGAGTTCAGCGTCAATCTGAGCCGCAGGCAGTGGTGGAGAAGCAGCAACAAGAACTGATTGCCAAGGCAAGTTGCAAAAGTGAGGGGGTTTGGTAATTTCCTGACTATAGGACACCCATGAATGCAGTCGCTTTCTGATGGCGATGCCTTTGTAGAGTTGCTTACAAGCTAAATTTGTCTGTGATTTCGATCTTGCACATGTGGTCTCGGCCATGCACTGCGTTCAGTCCTCGTGCTCGGCCGTTATTTTGATTTAACATTTGGTGTGCTCGCGCGGGCACGCGCCCTGAGTGTGTTTTCGCCTAGAGGTTCGACTCCCGTCACTTGGTGTCTCTCTTGTTATCTATCTGTGTGCCTGTCTGCCTGTCTGCCCGCCTGGCTGCCTGGCTGCCTGGCTGGCTGCCTGTCTGCCTGTCTGTGTCTGCCTGTCTGTCTGTCTCTGTGTGTATGTATATATATATATGTACACACACACAGTTTTGCATCTATTTGTCTATTTTCCTTTACATTTATATTCATGTTCTTACAATGAACTATACTGATATTGTCTGTGTGAGCTCGCGCAAAAGTCTGAGCAGCACTAGAGTCACCAAAGAGAATTCAGGATGTTGCCCATCAGCGGTACCAAAAAAATCCGAGCAACAAAAACAACTGGCTCAGATCCCAACCTCTGCTGTCGCGGCCGCGCCCGATGCTGGAAGTGTTGGCGGACCGGTTCAGAGGTGATGGCTTTGCCTGTTTAGCTTCTCAATTTTAGTAAGGGCTTATAGGGGCTAGGGCTGGGTTGATAGGGGTCGGGGATTTTACGGCTTAGGGCTTTGGGCTGTAGGGTGGCTCTGAAAGGACTAAACGAGTAAGGTTTCAGCTGCAAGTGCCAGGCTGCAGGTCCGTGCTTCAGAGCCGATGCTGCATTGAGCCAAACATATTCGAAGGCAGTCTCATCGCGACGAAATCGTGGAAACTCATATCCGCAGGATTCGTCCGCCGGTTTCAAACTTTTCTCTAAAGCCGCTGAGGCATAAATGTCCTGGCTGATGCAGGACGCCTTGGTGGTTCATCCGCAGCGTTGGCAGAAGAGCTTGAATTCACCAGACATACAACCTGACTCCAGGCACATATTGGCAGCCTATCGAAACAAGTGAGAGGTTCGTCCAAAGCAAAACTGGGACGTACACTCTTTCGGCTTCAGAATCTCTGCAGATGTGCCTGCAAGTAAACTTCTTGAATTTGTGCAACTGAAAGATGTCCGCCGTCATGCCTACCGAAAACAGTGAAAATGTGCGACTGATCTCGTAAAGGTGTCTTTTCGAGGATTACCGAAACCATCGTGAATGCGCGGGTTGCCCCCTTTGCGCAAGTGCTTTCGACGATCCAGGCTGAACACGAGAGTTGCTTCAAAAAGGAAATCTCGACAAAACTCTGAATCCCACACCTCGTAGAAAGCTAGGACCTCTCCGAGACCGAACAACCGGACTTCTGAAGGATTGTATTGCTACGGCTTCGGCTCTAGAGTCAAGGGAAGAGGTTGGTGAGGGGGGGGAAGCATCTAAAGGTATGGGCTAGAGGCTTCTGTCTGACTGCCCTACAGCATATCCCTGGATAGCTCATTTAAGGATAATCGTGGATCCAGACTTGGGCACTTCGAGAGGCTACTGGACTAGCATTGTGTCGGTCTGACTCCAGGTGGGCAATCCAAGCTTGACATAGGAGCCACAGTAGCAGCTACAAGCGCAGAACGGCACAAAGTTTATCAAGCAGGCTTGCTTTCAGCAGTATATCTAAACTCTACAAAATGTGGGCTGCACATCAGCGGCTTTGGTCTTGTAGTGCGGCTCTCAGCAAGCTGGGTAGAGCGGCCTGTCCGTCATCGCACGAGCAGGATGAAAGATGCTACAGACTATACAAGCCGCACTACCACATTATACCTGAGGACAGTGCCGAATCGGCTGCTTCTAAGTCGTATCACTAGATGGACGCCGGGGCTGTGCTAGCTCGAAGCTTTCGTGATCTTCAACCCTTCTGAACCTTACAATGGCCGGTGTGGTGGACATTGCCATTGCTCCGGTCTTTCTCACAATGACCGGTCTGTCTATCATGAATAATTCTCCTTCCTGTAAATGGTCTCATGGCTAGTACAGCTCTTCAGCCTTACCATGCGTCTTCGTGGGGCTCAACAGTGCAGCCGCCTTAGAAAAGAATCCTGCATAAGGTCCGCCTAACCAAGGCGCCAAACAGACCAAGCACAAGGCAAATAATCGCATGATCATGTGGGCGCCCATACCTTTTGTCGAACGTTAGCAGAAGACGAAGATCGTATCCTTCAGCTGAAGCTTCGGCCCGCTTTCATGAAAGCAAGAAAGCTCCGTAACATCAAACCCTCGACCATCTCAAACCCTGCAGCCCAAGCCGTGTGCTCCTGGCACAACACCTCGGGCACCAAAACGTTAGCATGGATGTGTTGACGAAGTACTGCAACCAAGAGCACGCCTGCTAGTAACAAGAATGGTACAGTGACTCAAGCAAGATGAAAAGTGACGGATACATCATGATCCTAAACCCTCAACTCCAAACCCTGGACCACCCAAACCCTAAACTCTGAACACCAAGCTGCAACCGAATCCTGATCTCAAAACTCGCAGCGGCTGACATCTCTCCAATATAGGCGCCTTGATGGCGAGAGCAGGGTTCGCCAGAGCTCTTTTGTATAACTTGAGTATCCGGATGTTCTACCCTGCAAAAACCATACGGAACCAATTTGTGAAGCCAAGGACCCCACATTAAGCCCTTGCAAAACCCCTATAAGACCTTATTCTAGTCTCAAGCCCCGGATATTGAACTCTTGTCATCCTCCCCAAACAGCCTCAAAGGTCGATCGGTCGACGGCGTCCAGGGAACCAAAAATCCTAGCAACAGAAGCTGAAGCTTTTCTGGAAGTGTAGGCTTAGCTTCTAGGGCTTAGCTTAAGGCTTAGACTTCACAGTTGAGGGCTCGAGTTTTAAAAATTTAGGGCCCAGAAGTTTGTGGGTGTAGAGCTCTGAGTCTGCGACTTGGGGATTCGGCGATTTGGGGCCCAGGAGCCTCAAGCTGCTGGGCTTGGGGGGTCCCTAAGCATTTTCTCAACCAAGAGTATGGATGGTATGCATATGTGTATATATATATATACATATAATATATATAAATATATATATATTAGATAGACAGAGAGAGAGAGAGAACTATGTACACTGCGTAAAAACATGTACAAGAAGCTGGACGCTGTGAACTATATTTAAAAGAATAATAGCACACTATACGTCTCTACAGCTCTACAACTTGTGTAGACTGGGATGGTTAGGGGCTGGGGCATTATCTCCAAGCCCGCATCCCTAACGCCCTTCACCGAGAAGGCATCGGTGCAAAAGCTGAGCAGCAGGAGTTCCGAGTCAACCGTTGAGGGTGCAGCGTGCACGGAGGGTTTAGGGCTTAGGCGTTCGGGGTTGTGGTAGGGCCAGGGGTGGAGGTTTAAGGATTTGAAGAACAAACCGCTGCGAAGAAGGGAAACTGTGCCGGGGTAGTTCCCTCACTTCGACTTCCTCTTAGGGCTAAGTGCTGAGACTCAAGGGCTCAGGGCTTCGGAACCCATGTTGTATCTATATGCCTGGACAGGCTGCCTCATAAAGAACCCTTGCACCACAAAGACTCTAAGGTGAGGAAAGGGCTCCCGAAGAGTGAAGCCTGAGCCTTCCACATGGTGTGTCCTCTGCGCCGCATCGGGATCAAGAGCAGGCAGTCCGTAAAGGTATGCCAGCTGCCGGATGGCCTTCCAACGACAATCTCTGTTCTCGCAAGCCACAACCCCTGCAGATCCAGCCCAAAGGCCCAAAACCCGGGCTCTGTAGGGTGGAGCCAGGGCCAATAGAAAAGAAGGTCTTAGATGATCTCCGGAACTCATATTATGGTATTTGAAAATGATACCATCGCCCGCCACCGGAATGTGCACAAACAACATGATGGTGGAAAGTAGCAACCAGAGACAAAGCACAACTTACATTTACACTCATGGTCACAACCAGCAAACGCCTCCTTCCCCCTCACCATCATGACAGAATCATTGTCACCACCAGCATCATCGTCAAGTTCTTGTTGTCACCACCATTGCCAACGTAGCTACATCAGCATCACCGTCATCATTATCATCTTCATCATCGTCATCGTAGGGCAACAGCGGAAGAAGCATTGGCATTGACATTCTCCTCGAGTGAATCCTCCCGGCCCCAGTTCCTTGGCAGATGCGCATTTTGCCGGACCTCAGCAATGAAGTTTCATAGTCGCGATACACATCCTGTCACTCCATCTGGGCTTTGTACGCCCGCGAGATCCAAGGAATTGGATGCAAAAGGCCTGCTGAATTAGAGCCGAGGACTTAGCCGGCACTTCCGATTCGAATTATGTCCCTGCGCACCTTCGGCACAGCTTGTCAAAAGAGGGCTCTCAGACCTCACCGGCGCTAGGGCAGGTCTGGCTCTGCAAGACAACGCGCGCGTTGTAGGGCTTCACCAGGTTTACGATGACCTCGGCTTTCAGGACTGAGCACGAGAAGCACTGAGATTTCAGCAACATCATTACTTGTTGGTATCGCTACTAACATTCATCCTCTCATGATTCGTGTGCAACGTGTGTATACCCCTGCTAGTTCACGGGTGTCACAGCTGTGTCACTCTGGCTGACGTCAAGAGGCATGGTCCTGATCCGGGCAGTACCTCACGGTGTACTCGTAGTTGCTCAAGCCACATCCCTGATCGTTCTCGATGGTGATCATGTTGTCGTCACTCTGGAACTCTGCGCCATCACACTCGGCCGACTGGGGACCTTCCGCCTTCATGTCGACAATGCCCGTAGAGCCGTCATAGCTCAGCACATGGAGCGAGAATTTCTCCACAAGGAATTGGCCACCGTAGCACGACGGACTGTTCTCTGCCAGGCCTCCGTTGCCAGTGCAAGCCACCTCGTCAAAGGCTCCGTGAAGGGACTGGGGCTCTGCTGCCACCAGGGGGAGCACAAAGACGAGCGCACGCATCACGGACATCGAGGTGAGGTCGGGGAAAAGAAGGCGAGGAGGAAATCAGCACAAGAAGACTGAGAGCCAAGAACTCACTGCGGGAAGTTGCTCATGTCCGATCTCCAACGTGGCGCATGCAGACGCCCAAGTCCGAGCTTAACGAACAAACGTGGTCACACTCCTAAACTGAAGAGCCGACAAACCAAAGCCCTCAAACTCGAACCTCCAAACCCCTGCTAAACCGCTAACAATACTTCATTAAACGCATCATTCGCTTCGCTTCATTAGCATTTCGGATTTTTTGCGGTTTCATTTCATGTTTCCTAACCGTAAACCTTGAATCCTAAACTCCTGAACTTTGGTGGGCTGGGGCGCACCGTTAGCGCTGCTGGGAGATCGATCGTTTCCCCTCTGGCCCGGCCACCGCTTTCCAAGGCCCATCGGAACTCCTCCGAGGAGTCTGGCGGGCTTGTCTTAGTGGTATACGATAGGGTTTATAGGGTTTAGTTTATCGGCGGCTATGATAGGGTTCACAGTGCGGAGGGTTTAGGATATAGGGATGTGGGAAATAAGGTTCAAGGGTGGAGGTGAGTTTAGTGCCTACCTCTGCACTTGAGGGCTGAGGATTCAGCAGATGGATTTCAGGCTCCTGCATGGACTTGTGAAGTTGTTTGGGGGATTGTGGTTTCGATACTTTGGGGGGGGCTTCTTACTGCTTGATATGCCCTTTTATGCGGTTGCGTCTGGATTGCATAAGGCTGCTGAGGCAAAGCTCAACCCTAAACTACTAAGCTGAGGCCACACCCGAAACCCTAGGTCACTGCACGAAACCCCTACCCTTATCGCCAAACCAAGGCCGTAAGCCTAAAACCCAACAACCCAAAGCCTAGACCAAAGCCCTAAAGCTCAAACTTAAGCCCTGTAGACTAAACCTACTCACCGAGCTTTGTCAATAAACCCTGGGCCCCATAAATGCCAAATCCCGAGTCCCAAACCCGCTGCAAACCTAAACCTGTAGGCCCTCAAGCCCCAAACCCCAAAACTCCGAAACACGAAGCCCAACATTCCTGGAATGCATCCCTCCCCCCTACTCCAAACCCTCAAGTCCTGACACCCTAAACGGAAACCCTAAACCCCTAAACCCCTAAACCCTAAACCCTCAAGTCCTGACACGCTGCGTGCCGTAGCTCGCTCTCCCCTGCCGGCAGCAGCAGCGATTCGACCTGGGCCTCGCCATGGACTTTTCGTCTTGGGGCTTCTTTTGGGGCTATAAGGGTTTAGGGTTCAGTTTTTTTTGTTAAGGGAGTGTCGGCCTTTGGGTTTAGGGTAAGGGTTTAGGGTATTTGGGGCTTCAGGGCATTAAGGTGTAGGGCTTTAGGGGTTGTAAGGCTGTAGGGATTGGGGCTTTAGGGCTTTTCAAGGCTTTTGGGTTTAAGTAGGGCTTTGTGGCTTTAAGGCCTTGGAGCTTTAAGGCTTTGGGGCTCTAGGGGTTGAGGGTATTTGGGTTTTCAGGTTTTACGGTTTGGGGCTGTAGGATTTTGGGACTTTAGGGGCTTAGTGTTTGGGGTTACCGGGCTTAGGGTTTGGGTTTAAGGGTTTGGTTTAGGGGCTTAGCGGCTTAGAGTTAAGGGATTTAGGGCTTTACACTGGTGTTGCTTTCAGGATTTATCAAGCACCTTCGGACTCCGAGCACCGCGCTCGTTCTCCCGGATGGAGGCCGCGTCGAAACACCTGGGCGTGAGGTAGCGAAAGAGAAGGAAATCGGAAAGGACAAGTTCCAATTTACAGAAATATGAATACTGCTACTAACGATATTCCAAGTAAAGTTCTTATGCAGTCAGATCAGAAGAGACCAATACAAACAGAGCATAAGATTCCAAATCCCAGACACCTTGGTGATGCCCCTCAGCGCAGGAGCGGGAGGCCTTGGCGAAGGATCACTTCTGGTCGGAAAGGTTGGGGAGGTTTCAAGCCTTAAGGGGCTAAAGATCGAGGGTGTAATGTAAGGGCCTGAATAGTCACCTATATTATTATTGTTTGGGGCTCCTTGTCATCTCCATACTATACTTAACCGCAAACCCTGATTCCAATTAATAAGGCCCGCATACTTTAGCGGAGGGGAGGCTTTGACGGCCTTTGAGGGCCTCCTCCGACCTCCCGTCGCTAGTTTTCACGAAACATGTGGCCCAGCAGCCTCCGGGCCCTTCGGCCCCGGGTAGCCAAATCCTGAAGGCCCTAAAGTCCTAAAGGACCTAACAGCTATATTTACAGAAGCTATGAGCATAAAACGCCGGAAAACTCTCTACTTTGAACACCCAAAACAAAGTCTTTCGCCAAGGCCAACGCCCTAAACCCGTCAGTGCGACGTCAGCATCTGACCTCTGCCTCTTCACTATATGCGCATGCGCTTTCACAGCAAACTTTACCCCTGTCATCAATGTTGCTGGACTACTAAGAATCCTACTCACTACAGCTCTCTAATGTGCAGCGACGAGAAATAGCCAGCATTGCATCTGAATCCGAGCGACATGATTTTTAGGCTTGCCCCACTCGCCGGGACATTGCTGAACACCAGAGCCAAGATACATCTTGAAAGCTTCGCATCAATCTCCGAGGTGCTGGGCATCAGGTGCAGGAACCGACACCCACAACTTCCCGAACGTCCATGTGAAGGGTTCCGAACGTACTGGCACTGAAGCACTACACTGCCCCCGGAACCTCAAATCCGAACTGTGGAGAATCACACTGCGTGTGCTTTCCGAATTCCGTGATGCTCTCAGAAGGTTGCGCAACGTTACCTCAAACACAGAGCAACTGAAACGGTAAAGACCCGCTAAATCCCGCCCAAGACCAGAAACTCATACTTGGATCCCTCGGAAGGTAGGTCAGGCCCGCACGTATGTCCCGGCGCGTCAGTGCTGGTGTCAGAACCTGCGGAGCAAGGTGTTTTAAGAGAAGGTTTCCGCTTCACTGGATCGGAATGGATCTGAAACATCGAAAAATTACTTCTTCAGAGCTCAGGTTACTGATTATGCGGCAGGATCACATGTAATTAATCAAGTTGAGTCTAACAATTCGGGTGTGCTTGATGCATGCACACCGTGTTTGCTGTGGCCTCATCCGTTCCCCATGGTTTCTACATCCAGACATCTTTGCTGGACTCCAATACACATGAAGCAAGGACTGTCCAATTATACCAACAATGATGGCACTCATAAATGACGAATGCAGTTTACATACAAGCTTTGTGGTGCCCTGCGTGAATTACGAAGCGAAGAATGCGAAGACTGATCTTTAATGAATGCTTGTGGTATCGGCGCCTGCACGCGCCTATGCGTTTTTACATAGTTCAGGGTTTCGGGGGTTGTGGGGTGGGGCTAATAACGACATCTGTAACTCAAACAGTAGCATACAAGCTTCCATGTTGACTTTGGAGTAATTACCTCTCATCACCTCAACTATGTGTGGCAGGGTCTCCGGCGAAAAGCCACAAGACGTGCGAAATTCATGTGCGCATTGGGACAACTAGTGAAGGCGGCGGCATGAGCAAAATGAAGGCCTGTGGCACTTCAGTTGTTGCCTCAAGCTTCAACCTTTGACCCTACCTAGGTAAGGCGAGTCTGGCAAGTCAGGACTCCTTCCTCTAAAACTTTATCTCACAAACAGTTTGTTTTGCAGCCTCCTGCAAAATAATAAGCTCAACACCCGGGCGAAAACGCAGTTAGGCCAGTTAGGCCCCGAGTTTGCTTCAGCCCCCGTGTTTCGCGCACCTCCCTGAGCTGCATTTTTTTCTGAAATTGCGCTCTCGCTGTGGTTTCGTGCGGCTCCATGTAGAACTCCTCATTCTGAAGTGATTAAACGTGCATAGGCGCGCACAGGCGCCGTTACCATGTTTGTGGGTTGATGGGTGCAGCCGGCAGTCAATGGAGAAGGACCATATGAATCTGACATGTAAACTCGAGGAGTCAGTAAAGCACGACCTGGGGTCGACTTGGGACTTAGGTGTTGTGAGATGTCGGGTCATGTGTAGGGTCCGAGCAGCCTCAAATCCTACGAGGGAACCTCCGCCTCGCACAACCCCCTGTAGACAGTGTACTCTGTAGGTGGAATGTTGTGGTGTGACGGTGTGACGTACAGCTTCAAGCAAGACTTGGGTGGCCTCGCGGCCTTCAGCCGTCTTATGACGAAGCCGTTCTTGCATGGATGGTGCGTGTGAGAAAGGCAGTTCTGTCCCATCGCTACGGCGATGTCACTTGATTGCGTGTGAGAAAGGTAATTCTGTCTCATCGCTTCGGCGATGTTACTTGATTCGCTGTAGTCAGTGCCATGCAAGCATGTTTGCTTGCATTTCTTTGATGACGACGCATCTTCGAAGATTTCGCTTTTCTGCCGTTTTGAGAATGTTTTGCATTCAGTGTCAGCGCGTTACAGCGCGTTTTGTCTTCCTGACCTACGCGCTCTTCTTCCCCGACGGCGTCTTCACGAGTGGGAGTTCGCCGAGTACAAGAACAGCGTGACGTACATCTTCCTAACAATCTTCGCGGGGCTCTTTCCAGTTGCCCTCCTGAACTGGCAGAAAAGCCGGAGAGACGAAGACAGAGTCCAAACATTTACAATGATCGAGAGCCAGGGAGACTCCAAGAGGGAGTGCACGCAAAGAGACACTGACATCCGTCAGGAAGTTTGCTTTGGCCAACAAGTTGGCAGCTTCTGCACGGGCTTCGGCGGGCATCTTGAAGAGGGGTGTGGCGACTGACACGGGGCTGTAACCATCAAAGATGAGCTTGCGCTGCATGGAAAAGCCCTTTCTGAAACAGCACGTGATTGTGTCTGGAATTGCGCAGCGTGTTAGGCCAAGGCCCTTTGTGCCACCCAGGTTCATGTCACATGCAAAATGCATGGAGGACATGATTCGTTCACTCCTTCTTCCACTTCGGAGAGAAGAGGAGTTGCTGCTGCTTCGGCAGCCGGCGTAGCAGTACCAAGCTTCGACTTGCTAGCGGGCTTGGCCTTGGCCAGTGTCGGCCTGCTTGCGGGCTTAGCCTTTGCCGGCGTCGCCTTGCTCGCGGCCTAGGCCTTGGGCTGTCTGTCCCTAAACAAACGGCTCCTTTTTCTCAACAGGTACTATGAATCGCGAGTGTCTTGCAATGTCTTGCGGAAAGGCCTGGACAAGGACCGGTGTGCCAGCTGAGCTTGTCGCCACCGGGTCTGAGGTGAACCATTCTGCGGAGGAACTTTTCGCAGCTCTCATGCCGCAGCTGGGCCAACTTAGACACATGCCCCTGTAGTTAGTTGGTCAGCCGGTGGTAGTCGTTTCAGGCTAGGTCGGGTCTGCAAGTCAGGAGTGCCATGCAGTGCTCGTGGATGATGTCGATGACGGCGTTGCCCGGCCACGATGGCACGTGGTGATCAATGTCACTTGTGTGGTGAGGATATGCTCAGCCATGTCATCCAGCCATGCCGATACCTTCAACATCTCTACCAGAGCATTCCTTTGTGCCGAAATGCGGCTGCAATCACCTAATGTTTGATTGCGCTAGATCGCAAGAGGAGCCGTCGCTAGGTTGCTGGTCGCTAAAGCTTCTCTCTCCTAGTACAAGCAGAGAAAATGTTTGGCTTGTTCTTGGTTGCTCTAGATCGCAGAAGGAAGCTGGCACTCCAACTTTCCAGGAGGATCAAACCACGTTATAAGTAGGGTCATAAGCCTCTTAATATGGGTTATAACCATAGTTATCCTAATTTTAACCCTACTTATACCTATATCAAACCCCAAGTTGCCCAACCCTTTAGAAACCCAGACTCTGGACCTCCGGCCCCATCCCGAAACTAAACCCCTCCACAGCCCTGACGCGCCTGGCATGGAATTGGGCTTCGGCAGCGAGGACAGCCTGCAAAAGCGAATCCCTTCAGGAACTAAGCTGATGCCTGAGGCCGCTCTAAGATGAAGTGCTATCCGTGCGAGAGACAAGACAAGAACAAGATCGTACTAAAGTGCACAGAGACTTGGAGGCAGTACTGGCAAGCTCGCCATTCACCAGTCTCCTAGACTAAGCCCTCCGGTCCGTTATTCTTGACTCGAAACCCTCCATCCTAAACCCCTGACTCAGTTCTCCCGTACCCATCTCGAAACTGGAGCTTCGGGCCTTAACACAAAATACGAAAAAACAAACTAATCCCGTAACAGGGGCCCCGAACTCTACTGTAGACTCTCTATGGCCGCTCGAAGCCTCACTTCTGTCGTCGGCAGAGGATCCTCGACCTAGGGTCATGCGATGCCCATCTAGGATCGCGAACACAGATCGATTAGGGTTATCTCGTCGTTCTTATGGGTGTGGATCCCTTGTCGGTTTTCCCTGCACAAAAAGGGCCAGAAGAGACGGATCCATAGCACAAGGACTGAAGGTTCTTGCTGCATAAAGCTTTCTGCTTCCGGGGCCCATCAGTTTCTGAAAGCCCCGCTTCCACTCGAACCACTTCGGCGCAACACCCTGGCGCATGCGGGCGAGTGGCTGCGTCGTGCAGCTTCTCCTCCCGGCACGACTGGTTGTGACCGAAGACAAACTAAATTCTAGACAATTACAGTATTTGCTTCACTATCACTGTCACCATTAGCTACCGCCATTGCTATTGCTCTTGTTTTACTGTTGCTAGGGTCTGTTATGACAGTGACAGTGTTCCCACTATCATTGCTACAAACATGATTTGCGCTAGTTTATGGTAGGAGCCGTCGCAGTAGTTGGAGTTGCCATTGCTGCTGTAGGAGGAGGAGGAGGAGGAGGATCAGCAGCAGTGTTTCAACCGCTATCACACTGAATCATCCTCAAACCAAAGACTAAGTTTCTGCCGGTTTCGGAAAGTCACTGCAAGCAAACGTTGATCATCAGCAGCAAACATGATGAAGTACGAGTGCCTGCTACTGCTAGGATTCTCGGGGTTCCATGCCAGCTTTGAAGAACCTTGCTGGCAAGAAAAATCGTAAGACCTTACCGCCTTTGCCCGTAAATCACCAACATAGGGGTCTCCTCCACACTCCCTTTCAGGCTGGTCATGCCCGGGATCACGATGTCGCTGATGATCCTCGGAGCCTGCGAGATTCCTGGAGTTGGCGATCTGAGCGGCGAGATAGATCGGCTTCTGCTGGCCGGCGTCTCCTCGGGTTTTTGACGTAGCAAACGAGAAAAGCTGTCTAAACTCTCAATCTACACCGGTTCCCAAAGACTTATAACATGTAGGCTTTCCAGAAGCCGGATCCCCAAAAGGCAAACGAGAGCAAACAAGTTTAGTATGCCAGATCCCAGTCTCTGTCTGGCCCGGCTGTCCCGAAGGAATGGTGATCGGAGGTAGATAAACCACTCGGCCCACGCACGGGTTCGTTGTCATGCGGCTGATGTTGCTGCGAGCAGTTTGCGTCGCTTCTGATGAGGGTGCTATGGGAATCGGTGCTGGTACAGAGGTGGCCTGGCTAACTGTTCGTGTCACGCTGGGGGGGTGCACTTGGCAAGCTGGGATTGGAGCTGATGGCCAAGATCCGGCCAGGTGATTCGGGCTGACTGGCCTCACAGGCCTCAAGGGGCTGAGAGGGCTTAGGGGGCTAGGAGGACCTCCGGCCGGGAGATTCAGTGGCCGACCGCGTTCCATTCGCAGAGGTGCAGGGAGTGCTGGGGCCGCTTGTGGGACAGGCGAAGGGCTGCGGCTGCGGGGAGAAGCAAAGGGGCTCTGCAAAGTTGCCTGACCAGGGCCATACTCTAACCAAGGTATCCCGGTTGCAATGAGCCCAGGTGGGGTGAGGTTCTTCATCGGCTTGGATGCGATGGTGTGCCGGGAGTTGAAGGACCAGAAGGAATCCAAACCCTTGCCATCGCCTCGGACCAGCGGCAATTCTCCGACTCTTCCATACAATGGAGCTTCGAACTTTTCATTCTAAGACCTTTGTGCATCCTACGCAATAGCGAGAAGTACTTCTTCCTTGGCAGGAACATTATCGGGACCTGACCACCCGGACCCAATAACACGGATCCCGTGGCCCCAACTCCACAACATGGCACAAATACAGAGGCTGAGTCTTCGCTACTACTGCCGAGTCCTAACTGTCTCTAGGCTGTTTGGTGTTGCTGTCGCTGGCTCTGTTGCCGTTGCGTTGCTGTTGTCGTCGTTGTCGCTGCTATGGTGGTTGTGGTTGTCATGGTTGTTGTGCCTGTCGTCAGCGGCAATTGCTGTGGTTGTTGCGGCTTCTCTTGTTGCAGACGGGACTCCTATTATTGGTGTTGTTGTTGCTGGTTGTGGTGGTGGCGTCCTTATCAAGCTGAGCTGCCGAAGCTGGGACACGGGCACGAGCTATTCCTGACAGCGCTTGGGGTCACTCCAACTGCGGCTTTGCAATCTCCTTCAGTCCTATAATCCAATCACCATCTTGGCTGCAATGCCCGAAATGCGTTGTGGGTATGACAAGTCGCTTGCCAACTATCGGTCTTAAGTTTCAACACCCCTCGACTCCGAAAGGCCATCCCGAAGCCACATCAATTCCAAACTCTAGCCCAAAAACCGTGCAGACCCGAGAACCAAACCCCAAACCCAGACCAAACCAGTTTAGCAAACATCAGGCTCTAGAAAGCAACATCTGGACGGGCTCTACCCGCAAGACAGTTTAAGTGCTTGTGGTGCTTGTGGTATCACTGTATCACCCGGAAAGCCCTACAAAACCCTAAACCCTAAACCCTAAACCAGCCTTTGGGGACTCGGTGGCGGTCTTGAGAGGCTGAAGCTCGGAAAGCTGCTCTGAAAGCTCTGCGGGTTGCCCTGCCCATACCTTGGGACTCTTCTTTGCAAGGTACACTTTAAGACTTAAGAGTTAGCTATGTTTAGCTATAGGGAGCTATGGTTTTAGGGTTTTGGGGTGTCGGTGCTTGGGATTCTCAGAATTCCAAAAACGATCAACGAAGTTTGCAGTCTGGGAGCCGGGATAAAGCAGGAGACCAGGGCCTTCGGGTTTAGACTTTAGGGTTTAGTTGGGCTTTAGGGTTTAGGGTTTAGGGGGTCCAGCGTTTTGGGGTGGAGATGAAACGTCCAGTGCTTCCGGAGTCGATGCTTTCCTCTAGTCACTAGTCAGGGCTGAAGCGGTATCTGACATCCAAGCAATGAAGACGTCACGCAGCGCAGAGATGCCAACGGACGCCTATGTTCATGGCAAGAGTTGCCGGATAATGACGCCTGATGCAGGTACGGCACTTTTTTCTGAACATAAGCAGATGGAGCCGAAACGATTAAGACTCTGAGCGCCTAGGCACGATTTGAAACTAATATGCTTGCATGTGTCATAGTGGCGAGCGCTAGTTAGTACAGAAAACAACACACACAGACATACCACGTAAGTAAACAAGTTACTCTGCATCACTCGGCCCATCATAGTCGTGCATGGTTAGTGCGATATATACGACTGCATTAGATCTGATTGCATTGCTGATGAAGAAGACAATGCTTCTTGCACTGTTAAGTGTTGCCACTGCCTGCTCTTACTGATTGAGCGCCGGAGTGACTGCCAGCTGCCACGGCAGGGGCTGGGCAGCGGCGGGAAGGAGTCTGGAATCCTCTTCAAGACGGCCCCAAACAACAGCGTAGGGAGAAGGGCTTCCGGTCGGGTAGAACGGGAGGATCCCGGCGTAGGCGTCCTTCATGCCCCCCCTCTGAATCAATGATTGTGGCACCTACGAATCTCAGAGATCCGGCGCTTCTTCAAACAGTATAATGTGCGAAGGGCAACTTTCCAAAAGAGTTTCCGGCCGTGCAGCCAGCCGAAGTCCTCTGAACGCTAAGCCTGGAACATTAAGACTTTCAGCCCTGCATCTCGACCGGTATCCGATAAACCTGCACCATGGTAGCTGTTCGAATCTGAACCTCCAAGCAGCCATAAGATAGGTTGCCTGATCCCGATGGAAAAAGGAACAACACCCCCTAAACCCAAAACCCGGCAACCACCCGGCATGATCTGTTTAGGTCCTCGCGCCCGGCTGCCCCATAGAGCTGCAGCGGCTGGGATAGATCGTCCGTGCCTCCTAGCACGGGATATGGGTTTAGAGTTTAGGGTTTATAGGGTTTAGGGTTTAGGGCTTATAGGGTTTAGGGCTTATAAACCATGCACCTTCAAGCAAGGCTTCGAAGCTTCTCGGGACAAGCACATTAAGGCTTCACCTCAACTACGTACTTCGCGAAGGTTGTAAAGCTTGTGGCCAGACCATATACCTACTTTTTGCAGGTGGCTCAGAGAGATTACCCGCGGGCCACTTTAGGGTCGTGGGTTGATGGGGGCTTAAACATCTAAAGAGGTATAGCATGAGCAATGGCACTACATCAACCAAGCATACTTGTGAAATACTACACCGTGCATAGGTATTCTATCTATCTATCCATCTATCTATCTATCTACCCACCCAGCTAGCTAGCTGGCTAGCTAGCTCGCTGCTAGCTATCTAATCTATCTTTCTATCCATCTATCTATCCATATACCTGGCTATCTACCCATCTGACTATTTGCCTATCTGTCGATGTGTCTATCCATCTCTCCTTCCTATCTTCCTTGCTACCACCAGAGCAACCGGAGCCTCTTCTGCGAAAGTTCCGCCATAGAAGGTGGTGTTCTCAGCTGCTACCGTGCCAAAGGACGCTTCCAAACCAGCCATGGCTTCGGCTGAGTCGTCGGCTGGCGCTTTCCGGGGGTGTAAATAGTAAATAAAGACGAGTGGCCGTGGCAATAGTTAGTTTAGAAACACTTTAGAAACGAATACTCCGAATTTCTCATGTGTACCTGCTGATGTCGGCGGTTCTTGTCATCCATCGTTGCCATCCCCGTTCACGTTGGCATTTACTGACGCAAGAACGCATCTACTGCAGTTTGCAATCGCGAATGAGCGGTTGTAAGAATGGGCATGCTAAAAAGGGTTGTGTGGGTCGGCTGGCTTCCAACTTCAATCAAGCACCCCTCGCGGTGCGAGCCTCGACTGTCTGCAGGGAGGAGCAGCTTTGAGGGCTTTGGGTTCATGACACCAAATGAGTGCTTGACAGTTGTAGTAGCAACGTAGCAATAGGATTTCAGGGGCTTCAGGGTTCACATGCCAAACTTCAACAAACAGGATGTTGCACCTTCAAACCCTCCGCTTCAATGCTGGCTCTCACCCATCCAAGGTAAGGCTCAAGACTTATTGAAGACGGACGGATTAGAGTGTGGCAAAGTGTGGGTTACAAGGCTTGGGGTACAGGCGATGTAGGGTCTGTAGGGTTTCGAGTTCAGGTTTTGACCAGCTGCCTGAGCGCTCAGTCGACGCTTCATGGTGGCAATGGCAGAGATAGGCAGCAACGACAGCAGCAGCTCTGATGACAGATCTCCTTTCCACCCTTTTGTACACACCGAAATCAACAAATAGTCACGGTAACAGTATGGCAAGATCGCATGGGAATTCATTGGACCGAGTAGGTATGCTGAAGCCGACGAGACGAAGTATAGCAAGTCGAACCGCTGCGCCTACGAACTAAAAAGCGGTGGTTCTGATCACACAAACTTTTCATCGTCTAGGAGTGGCGTGCATCCGTAGGTTGAGAAGCAGGTTGCCACGTACGCGCAAGCCAATGCATTCGTTGGTCGGAGTCACACCGTGGCCTCCCCGAGGCGTGTGCAGGGCGTGCATTCTCACTGTCCAGATTCAACCGAAATATGTAGATCCGGATCGCCTTTGACAATGGCTCTCCTCGACCTCTCCGACTAACAACGTCGAACCTGAGAACATACGCAACTTCACGATGCGAATAGACGCTTCAACCAGTGAGTGCGCCGGCCCCGGCTACAACGCAGTGAGGGATCTCGGAGGCCAGCTGGCTGGTTGGGATCTCCTTCAAAACCATCTAGTTTCGAGGGCTCTCGAAGGGTTATCTTGAATCACAGCCATCAAGAATTATCAACTGCACCGGGGCTTCGGAAAATGGAGACCCACTGCACTCGGCCTTCACCATTTACAGGTTTGAACGCCTCTTGATACAAACCCTGCTGCGCAGGTGTCAAAGGGAAACTCTCCGGGCAGCACTGCTGACGGTGATGGTGATGACCACCGATGAAGAAAAACTGATGATGTTGATGTTGAATGTTGAAGCTGACTGAGCTGTGATGATCGCAGCGATGGCAAACAAAGGCGATGTAGAATATGATGAGGAGTGAGGCTGATGCTAACAGGAGGACTAGAATCAGTGGCCCATCGCCCTAAAGAACCCATGAGATCTTTCAGAGGACATGCAGCAGGCCCGATGCTCTTTCGAAGTTCCTGTTCCAGGACGGATTTTCCCTTTGATCCAGTGAAAGCGATCATCTGTATGAGACGCAAGACGTCTTGTTCGTAAGCCTGCAGGTAATAAGCCTCTGACAACTTCGGTGCCCTTCGATAAGCTTATGGCTTACACTTCTGCCCCTCAACTTCGGAGGCGTTCCACGATTGCTACTTCGGCCGCCTGTAGCCTAACCGGCGATGTCTGGGAGATTCTTGCAGATGTGTAGCAAGTAGTGGTGCTACAGTTTTAGTCTTGGGCTTGGTTGCCTAGTGTCTGCTGTCGAGCACTGCCATGGACATCGACCGAGGAACCCTCCAAACCCGGGCCTTAACTCATCAAACCTCACGCTGTAAGCCCTTGGCATCCCTAAGCTTTAGAATCCATAAGCATTAATAAGCGATAAGCCTGAACCCTAAGCCCCACTGCAACACGGGCTGGGGCATACTTGAGGAACATTCCTAACGGCTTGAACCTTTGTGTGGGCTACGAGCTCAAGTCTGTTTGGCACACAGCAGCAAGGCTGCGACAGTGTATGTGGACTTACTCAGAAAGCCCCCGATGCCTCAACTAGCAAACAGAACCCAGAACCGCCTGTACAGGTTGAGGAAGGCCTGTTGATTGAAGGGCCTTGCGCGTTCGTTGGACACTTGCCTTCGAACAGGGGTGATGCTTTGTTGAATCATGCCACTCTGCACACCTCAACGATGCAACTACCTCCTCGACTCGCATTGTAAAGCGGCTGCCATAAGGCAAAGGAACAAGCGCTTGTGCCCCATGTGCTGCAAAGGGCTCTTCTATGCGCCGCTGCCACTTCCGGAGGAGCTTTTTGCTTTAAGCTCTACATCTTGTCATCTGACACCGTAAACAATTCGAACTCATCAACCCTGCATCGTACACCCTGGAACACTTTGCTGTGATATCGACCCGATAATGCAATACTCAATATACGCCCGAGCATAGCAGGAATGTCCGCCATAGACCTGAGTATAGCTACCTTGGGAGGGAGAGCTCGGGGACCAGGAGTCCGTGCCATGGACAATATTCTATCATGAACGATATTATGTGTATATATATATATACACACAGGTTAGTTTGTATATATATATATATATTTGTATGAGATGTTATAAGATAGTGTTTAGTAGATAATACATGGTAGAGTAAAATATACTACAGCTTAAATTCGTAAACTATCAAATAGCAGACAAAAAAGGTGTACTATTCAATAAAGCATAGCATAGCATGCCAGATTATTCCGTATAATATGACATAGTCATGTACTATAATAGGTAACTATAAGATAAAAGAACAAAATATGACAATATAGTGCAATACATAGATATATAACATAAGACAGCAACATAACATGACATAACATAGCATAACATAACACAGCACAGCATGACAAAAAACAAAAAAAACATAAACCCTATAGCATCATAGTGTGGGGGGCATGATGTAACTTAACCCCAAACCCTAAACCCTAAACCTCGAACCCCAAACCCTTTGAATATTGCAGCCGCGCATAGGAGCTGGTCGGCGGGCGGAGAGTGAGACGAACTGCTCGAGAACTGAATGATGGAAAGGGCTCTATAGGGCTTTCGGGCTTTGGGTTTAGGGTGTTTACACGGCTCTAGGGTTTAAGAGAGATTTGTAGGTATTTTTTATGGATTTTGCTTCAAGCTTTACGGGCTCAGAGGGTCTTAGAGGCCGTTACGGGTGAAGCACGGCTTCTCTGTTGCGTTTGCGGTGGTTTCTGAAACACAAGACATTACGATCATAATCATGCTTGTTCTTGCTTGGGGAATCTCTGGCTTCGATTCGAAGCTGCTCTTCAAGATTTGCACTTACCTCCCGAAACAAAGAGCACCAAGAGGTGCCCATGAGAAGCGGCTGTCCTTTCGCCAGCAAGGTTCTTGTTCGCTGCTGAAGCTACCATCCGTGCCACTCGACTAGAGGGTACGGCGGTTTAGAGGATAGTCCCGGAGGTAGCGTAGGATCTGGTGCACCGCAGCGTTGAGGACTGTAGGGTTGAGGGCTTGGGGTCGAGGATTGAGGATTAGGGCTTGCAAATTCAGGTTGCGTGGGTCTAAGGCGTCTAAGGTTGAGGGGGTCGGTTCCTCTCCCTTACCAGGAAACCACGGCACCATCCAAAGGCCTCTGAAGACCTCTAGGATAGGATTTGTTCTCTATTGCCCATGGAGCTTGCTCCAGGAATTCCCAAATCTTTACCCTCAGCTATGTCAGCCATGTGCACAACTCGGAGGGACGCTACAAAAATTCCCTGGCATCACCAGAACGACACTGCAGACAAATATGTGCATCAATCTCTTCCAGCAGCCATACAGACGGTCACCAAAGCCGCTGTAAACATGCTACGCCACGAGTTGCGGGTGCTTAGGGCGTTTGGGGCTTAGGGTTGTTGGGGCTAGAGTCTCTCATTTAGGGTGTAGAGATTCAGGGTTTCAGCCTGTGTCTAAGTTTAAGGAGTACATGCGAGGGGTTGTGCTGACAGGCGCGTCGGGTGGCACGGCAACCTTGACATGTCGCCTCTCATCGCGTCTCCAGCCCCCTTGCAGGAGAGTTGTTTGGGGCATGGAAACCGAAGCCGGAACCGAAGTCTTTAGGGGTTAGGGTTTAGGGGTGAGGTTTAAGGTTTAGGGTTTAGGGTTTAGGATTAGGGTTTAGGGTTTAGGGTTATCCTGAGCTGCTACCAAACAACCATGCCTTGAGCCTGTCAGCTCCTGCTACTCTATAAAGCCATGAGCCCCGAAGCCCGAAATAGCCAGCCCCGAGCCCCAACCCCTAAACTGTAAGAAGATCCTCAACCGCAGGAGATTTCTAGATCCTCAAACCGACATTACACATCAAACACAGCCCTCGACCTATGAGCCCTATAAACTCTTTCGGGCGGAATCAGGATAAGGGGCTCCGCCTTCGACCAAAACAGTCGGAACCTGTAAACATCGGAAGAACCCTGCGCTTTTTCTAGCAAACCTGTGTCTTGAATCTTGGCTAGGCTCCATATGAAAACCCTCGTAGCGGGTTTTGGTAAATCCATACTTTTCGTTATCACGAATTACAGGGACTGCAAAGGGAGGCGAATACCACCTATTCAGGCCTTCACAGTTGGGCATTGACTTGAAATAGGGTCTTTAGGATCAGTGACACAATGGGCCCCACTGCCCCAAACCTCAGCAACCCCAAAAGCCATGGTACGAAGCCGAAACCGAGAGGCCTAGGAACTCGAGGCCGGCAGCCCCAAAACCAAATCTGAACCTTAGGGTTTAAGGTTCAAAGTTTTCTTTTAAGCACCTTTTTCCACCTAGCAGATAAGGTCGGCAGAATCCACATCGTGGAAGGTGGGCACCAGGGCCCTTTGACTACCCCTCTCAGAAAGTTCCGCTCGGATCCGTCAGCTCCCCACTGCCCTTGGCCCCGATGGACTCAGCATCGTTATCGGGTTCATCACCAACCTCATCCCTGTCTGCACCGGTGCCCTCCAACTGGGTCATGGCCTCCTCCTTGGCAGTTTCTGGCATCGGCAACGTCGTGTCCTCAAGCCCCGATTCGCCATCCCTGGCTTCCCCTCCGTCACCTGCTACAGCTCCACTCCCTGGAGCAACAAGTACAGGATCTTCCCCAGGTTGCTCAGCAGGAGCTCCGGCACAATGGACAGCCTGAAGGGTGTCATTCCCCTGTTCAGCTACCAGATCGTGTGTAATGAGGAGTTCAGCCACCTCCTTCCCGTAGCGTTTCTGGACCCACTCATACTCATCAAAGTCCATGAGGCTGAGCACGGTGGGAGCTGATTCACCAGTGGCTTGCTGTGTAGAGGAAACCCCCAGCTGCGGAGTTTTTTTTGACATCGTGCATGAGGTTAGACACCTCCGCCGAGGTATCGTAGTAGTTCAATGAAGCAGCACGTCATGACAAGGCGGTTGTGTTCGCTCATCTCTTTGAAATGGGCCCTGATACCGTTCTGCAAACCCTCTGGCAACAGAGCAGGTCGTCTGTTGGGCCAGGAGGTTCGATCCAGCCCAAGGAGATATCTCCATAAGTCGGCTGCCTCGTGCCTCGTCAGCGGTGTGGACACCCTAATCGGTGCTGGGTCTGTGGAGCTCCCTGCACCGCTGTTGCTCCTCCCTTCTGGCCCTACAGATCGGTGGTCACCCCTTGACTTCGGTGCCGGTCGTGATGAGGAGGATGGGGCTGCTCTGTCATCTCCTCTGTCCACGGTACGCTTGGCATAGTAACGGCAGAGTAGTCACGGGGGTCGCCCAGATATCGTATTGATTCTGTAACTCTTGGCCCCCGGCCACTTTCCCTTCTAGTCCTGTCTTCCCGATCCCCACTTCGGTGCCGACGACGTCGCCGTCCTTGCCGGGAGCGTTCAGCCTCTCAGCGTCCTTCCATGAGGTTCACCGCATCTCCCTCTTGCCGGCGGTGGGCGCGAAGACGTATACAGATGATCCCTGTCGAACACTTGCCAGAGACGGAACTCAACGTCCTCGGCCCATTCCCTGGCTCGCCCAGGCTCCAGGTCGGGGCCGCCATCACGGCTGCGATCATCCTCGTCGACGGTGGCGCGGTGTGCATCGGGCCTCTCAACCAGGCAAGGTACTCCTGGTCTCCTCAGTCCTCTTCTCTGTGCCCCAGCTCGATGCCGCCAACTGCCCAATGCCGGACCCCGCCCCCTACTATGACGAGGACTATGTCTGCGCTGGAGGCGAGCTGGCCGAGGGCGACACCGATGCCGACGAAGTAGGGCTCCTGACTCAGTACATGTTCATCACGGCCCCCTGCAGGCTGCTGGCTTTGATTTTGCTTTCCGGGACGATGACGCCCCCACATGGTATGAACCACTGCTAGAGGAAGGCAGAGGGCTCATGGATCGTGGGTGCACCATGACACAAATGGAAGGGGCCATCCACTCTAACTGGAGGTGCTTTCGCGGGCCCACCTTCGTGGCCGACGCTGAGGCGCAACTCAATTGCGTCTTGCGAGGGCTTACTGCGTATGGTGACAGCCAAGTGGGGCAGCCGGAGCAGGGGCGACCAGTGAGGCCCCTTGGCAGACGGGAGCTGGACGACTATGCTAGTGGTCAGGGTCTTGAGAAACCTTTGGTATTGGAACAAATGCCCGCAGACGATGATGAAAAGGGCATGTGAGAGGCACCTGATTGTTCTGGGACTCCGCCCCATCCTACCGGCTGACCACTACTGGAGGGAGGAGCAAGAAAGACGTGCCCTCAGCAGATCCAGGTCACCTACCAGGGGAGAAGATGCAGGTCGCAGTCGGCCGAGGGCTTCAACGGACAGGCCTCACGAGGAGGACGATGACCATGATGGAGTAAACCTGGTGCAAAAAAGAAAAGCGGAAGGCTCAAGCAGCAGTTTTGTTGATATTTCTTTTTTGGTAGTACACTTTCCTTACCCGACCTACATGCGAGGACCTGCAAATAGCCACAAAAATTACATGATTCCATGAAGCCTATCTAGACGCCCCGGCCTCCGGCCTCGGCGGGTTATTGGGCATGTGTTCTTTCCCCTCGCCGCATGACCAGAGAGCCGCAGCTCCGTTGTGGACGGCGCAAACACGGCTGCTTCGGCCTCCAGCCGCGCCTTGGCATTCCTCTTCGGATAGCCGTGTTGAGATCAGGACCATCACGGCCTGGCGGGGGACTTCCTCTTGTGCCTGATCAGTCCTGTTCCACCGGGGGAGTGCGGGTCACGTCGGTCCTCGACACAGTACATGGCTATTCATTAACATCCGACTCGAATGCACACGTCCATCCAACGTTAAAGCAAAAAATAGAACTACGAGTACTAGTGATCGTTTGCCTGGGTGGCTTGCATGCGGGGGCACGATGAGCAATACACTGGGTAGAGCATGTGGTGTATAGTTACCGTTGCTTAGCCACTCTGCTGCATCTGTCCTGGAGACCGGCCACGTGGTCCCGGGCAGCCCCAGCACCCTTGCGACTGCAAGCCGAAAGGAGCTTGAGGTTGCCTCCTTCCTTCGGGCACCACACTGCGCAGCCCAGGACGTGTCCAAACTCGTTGAAAGTGAGTTGGACGCGACTTTCAGAAAAGTCGCCTTGAAGGGTCCACCGGACAAAGTCCTTGAACCACTGTCCTGCCAAACTTTAATTCCGGTACACTCGCCCACTGTCAGTCACCGGCAACTTTCCGGCACACAGTCGCCTGCCTGAACCTCAAAAGCCTGTGCATTAACCGCGTCCCCCGGCCGCGGGCATCAAAGGCTCACATAAAACACACCTGAACTCGCAACAGGAGCGAAAGTGGCAAAACAAAAGGCATCCTTCAACGAAGCACTCTCCCTCGTCGAGGTGTTCCATGGCCATAGCGGCCACCAGTCGCAACACCATACCAGGGCTGGAGAGCTTGTCGGAAAGCAGTTCCTGGATGAGATGCTCTTCTTCGTCCACATCCTGACATTGACGCTGGTTCGAGCACGTTTTTTTGGCGGAATTGATTTTGGTGATGACGATGAAGATGACGAGGACGCTAATGACGTGGTGACGATGATGGATATGAAAAACAAGAAGAAGATGAAGATTATGATGATGATGATGATGATGGCATAACGGTGATGGTGGTGGCGTGGCGGCGATACGATAAAAATGGGCGAACGTGGCAATCATGATAACAACAATCATTGCAATAAAAACGGCACTGGACATGTCATGATAAAACGAAATCTTTACACGAACAATGATAACGATGATGTTTCCCAGAGTGGTGCTAGTCGTACCGGAGATTGGGCACCCTATTGATTCTAGATTCTGAACAGTCAGTTCTATTTTCTATGGTGTTGCATGTGATCTCGGGAATGTGTGTAGAGTGTAGGGGCTCTGGTGGTATGGTTGGGGTTCGACCTGGCTTTGGAGGCAGAATTTTACTGGCAACTTTTGCGGTTGGACTTATTGGGTTTGGATGCTGAATTTCTCCACTTCTGTGGTTAGACTTGTTGACCTTGGGGGGTGAATTGGTTAGACTTGTTGGGTTGGAGGCTGAACTTCTCCACTCCTGCTGTGGTTAAACTTGACTTGGGTCCACTTTTGTGGTTGGACTGGTTGGGTTTGAGGGCTGAATCAGACTTGCTAGCTTTGGAGGCTGAGTTTCTCCACTTTCGTGGTTCTTGAGAGTCGAGTTGCGCTGCCTACTCTGCGTAGGTGAGGGCAGCCGCATGGTCTGTGCACCGCGGATCTCTGTAGGTACGTAGTCATTGCCCTGGTCGAATTCTGTGAATGCAGCGACCGGTCCTCCCTCGAACCAGGAGGCGCGGTCAAAACTTTGGTTTCCTTCCACCCAAGTGGAGTTCACCCTGTCGTAGACGACGGAATATGGATAGTGCAAGGTCCCTTGGGGAGCCACACCCGGTTGAGCAGCCCCGTTTCGGGTTCAGGGTTTAGGGTTCAGGGTTTGGGACTTCAAAACGCTGGAAGCCTTGAGAACGTCTAGCACGGGTGTTGCACGAGGTTCGTACACGAGGAGGCCGTACCACAAGGGTACTAGTAAGGGTACTAGTCAGTAGGGCTCGATGTAAAATGCAGAGAGAACCCCAAGGGCCCTGAAGGCCCTACAGTAAACAAAAGGAGTAGGATCTTAAATCTCTCAACCCAACATACCCTCGAGCCCCATAAGCCCTGCCACATCCAAACCCTAACAGAAGCCCCTCTAAGCCACAATCTCCGGTCGAGTTTATAGGGTTTAGGAACCCTAAACCCCCTAAAACCCTAAAGCCCTAAACCCTAAACCGTAAACCTCCTAAAACCCTAAAACCCTAAACCCTAAACCCCCTAAAACCCTAAAACTCCGAGAGGGGCAGCCTTGCGCCGCCCAAAGCCTCCCACTGGCCCTTGAGGACCTCCTCGAGCTCCTCTTTGGGCGTTCTTTTTTGTTGTGGCTATGGTTTAGGGTTTTAGGGTTTAGGGCTTTGGGCTTTAGGGCTTTAGGGTTTTAGGGTTTTAGGCTTTAGGGGTTTAGGGGTTTAGGGGAGTAGGTTTGAGGGCTTAGGGCTTAACGTGCTTTCTCTTTGTTGGCGAAAAAAGTGAGGGCTTTCCAGGGCGGAATTCGGTTCAGTTTGTAAGTACAAGGGTTTTCAGAGTCTTTTTTTGTGGGCTCGCTACAGGGGCATGAGATAACCCTCCCCCGGCTTTCAGAGTTTAGGGCTTGGGCTTTGCAGGGGAGGTTTGGGGGTTGGGGGGCTGAGGAATCGTAAAGACGAGGCTCCACTGCTCCAGACTCTAGCCCTCTTTCAATGCGGTGCCAAAACTCCTGGTGCTACAGTTGATGATACAAATCTGCATTACCCATAATAAGGAATATACCATCATTCCCATAGTTTAGGGTCCTTGAGGTCATGCAGGATTTATATCATCAACCGTATGAAGGTCCCTTTCGGGTTCATGCACAACCCCTGATACACAACCCCGGCCTTCATGTGCAGATATTCGGATCCCCAGTACCGTCCCTTTTCAGCTATCGGGGCTATTCACCAGGGGTCGACATTCCCGTAGACCCCTGAACAATAGCAAGGGCCGCTCCGGAAAGCTCGGCCGGTCGTCTGGCTCGTTGTGCCATGCGCGCTGCATCAGGTTGCGGATGGCCTCTAACGTTGGGGGGTTGGTTTAGGTTTCCCGGACCTCGGGGTTTACGGCTCTTCCAGGCAGCAACTGTCGGGTGTAACATGCATAATCGAATCGGACAAGAGAATCCAAACCACTCGCAGCAGCCGTAGTGGCAGCACAAGCTGCAAAACGCAAAACGAGCAAGACAAACAAGTAAACAAAAGACTCATCGGGATGATACCGGGATGATCATAACTTTCGACTTGTCTTAGCAGGCCCAGGGTGGAGCTTGGACATCTCTGTCAGAGGTCAGCCCTTTGGTGGGGACTCGATTCTGGAACCTAGCTGAACCCTATACTCTACTGTCCCCAGCTTCTTAAGCGAAGTCAAAGTGAACCTTTGGGATCATCTAGTGCCCTACAGGGGGTAGGTATACTACTGTTGATGATAGAAATCCTGCATTACCTTAAGGATCCTAAACTATGGGAATTATGGTAGAATCCTTACTATGGGTAATGCAGGATTTACATCATCAACCCTACCTCGGAACGGCTGCAGGTTAGAACCCCAAGCCCTGCACTGCCGCCTCCCGGACTTCTGGCGAGTCTTCCGAAGTTGAGCTGCGAACTTCTGGGCGCAGGCCCATGCAAACCTTGCTTTTTTTGTTGGGGGGGGGGGGTGTCTTGTAAGGGTCCTCGTGGGGTTTTAGGGTGTTGGGGTTTGGGGGGAAATTCCGGGCCTGGGGTTTTACCGGGGTTTGGGATGTGGGTGGGGGTCTGGCTTGGTTCACGGTCGTGGATGCTTCGGGTTGTCAGCTTTAGGCAATGCGGGCTGAGGGCTTGGAGGAAAGAGTTGTTGATGTAGGCTTTGACGTTGGGGACTATATTGGCAGAATGACAGACATGATTGGGAGCCCCGAAAGAGCAAGTAAACATGAACTGATTAAGGCAATCTCCCTGCAAGAGAGCAAGCTTGAATAGTTTATGTCCGTGTGGTTTTTGACGACACTAAACCATTACTGGGAAGCAAAATCAAACTGAGCACGTCACTTTGCAAAATCGTGGTTTCTGCTTCAGGATTTCAGGGCCTTTCAACATGCGGTCTAGGTTCAAAGATTGGACTCAAGCAACAACATGATAATCAGGATGCTCGGGTGCCACTAACTTGAGTAAATGCTCCCCCGAAGAGTTATAGCATGTCGATATCCATGCTTTCGCCTTTCGCCCTAAACCCTAAACCCTACTAAACCCTACTAAACCCTACTAAACCCTAAACTCCTAAACCACTACATGGCCCTGGCCTCGGGGACTGGGATTTCGACTGGAACGGTGAGTTTACCGTTCGAGGGAAGGGGTTGGGTGCAGCGCTTTAACAGTTGGCTGACGGGGTTTAGGGCTTAGGGTTTAGGGTTTAGGGTAGAGGGTTTGCTTCGTGCTCCCGACGTAAACGCCAGATGTCAGCAAAGAGCAAGCTTCAAATTGATTCTACCCTAATCCGTAGACCCAGGACCTGAAAAAGAAAAAAAATGCGAACCCGAATAATGTCCGAGAACCTCGGCATGTTAGACAAACCCTATACTCCTATACCAAAGCGGCTTTGAAAGCCCTAACCTATAGCGGCTTTGAAACACAGGTTTCGTAGATTCATTCGAAAAAAGGCACCTAATTAATCGCCAAACCCATCCCTGAACCCTAAGCCCCCTACCTCAAACCCCAACCCATGCAGCTGAAACACCAGACATTCAATACCCCGGCAAGACCCTGAATCCCAAGCTCCACTAGACCCGCAAAACTCCCTAGAGTATATGCCCTAATGAAAACCATTTGAAGCCCTAATCTGCCAGGCCGAGCTGACGGCATGAAGGCTGATCCGAGGATCCGATACGTCGTTCCTTGCCATCATCTCAACTTTTGAAGGCGGGTTTATGGCACGAGTCTTGGTAGCCCTGGGTTGGGGATCAGAAAGGGGCGCTCAGGGTTTAGGGTTTCAAGATCAGGGATTCGGGTTCAAGGCGGTTTGAGATTTCGGGCTCTATAGGAGCATTTAGGAATTTAGGGCTGTGGCACAGATGGGACATCTCTCATGGAACAAGCTGTGGCTGTAGTGGGTGGGAGATGCATCTTACCAATCTGTTGCTATTTGACGAAATAGCAGCAAGTACGGCGAGAGCCTGGCAGGATCTTACCCGCACGATCCTCTCATTTCTTCCCTTTGGCGCATCACGGTGAAGTATCTTCAGCAAAACCTACTCCAAACCTGCGCCGACCCCTCGAAGCCTAGGTTCGAAGCACTAAACCTACGACGTCCGACAGGCTCTCCACAAACGTTCGACTCGGGGGCTCGCACTTTTCCCAACCCTCCGAAACTCGAAGAGGCTCAAGATCTCAGCGACTGAACCCCCCAAAAACGTGAACACAAATCGAAGTGAACCCCCGAGCGCCCCCTAAGCCCCAAAGTCTCAAGCCTCGAGTCCCCTAGTGTGGCATGTCAGGTCCCTAAACTCCAAGCCCTCAACCCTAGCGTTGGATACCCCGAACCTATACCCTAAGCCCGAAATCCTGCACCCTGAACACGAAGTCTGCAGACTCTAAGCCCCCGAAGCCCCAGTTCGCAATTCACTGGAAATCCAAAGGCAGTTGAAACTCTGCTAGAAACGCGCACAAAGCCCACTGAAACCCAACAAAACCCTGAGAAACCCGATAAAACCCTACAACCCCATGAAAAAGACAACGCTACAAGAATCTCTGGACACAAACAGTTAGAGCACCCCATGCCTATAGCCCCTAATAACACCCCGTTGGCGTGAAACTACAAAGCCGCCACGTCGGTTCAAAGGACTCTGTAGCCGAGAACGAGACCCGAAGCGTTCGCTGTAAGGCAGTTGGCGCTCCATCACCTGCTTTGGGCTTGGTTGGTTTGGCCGAAGCTATTCGAAGCTCCTGTTGCAACAGCAACCACTGTTGTGAACTCCGTTCCTTCGGAGGCCCAAGCCAGAAGCACCCTAAATCCTGCAAATCCGAACCCCACACTCTAGAATCCAGGCTTCTTGCATGGCCTCGTACATCAGGATGCCAAAGGAAAACACATCTGCCTTCCTGAGTCACATGTCCCGGACAAGCCGAAGCGAACGTTTAGGGAGCTGATCTTCAACCGGGTCAAACGGCCACTAGTTACAACGAGACGACAACAACCAGCGATGACAGCAAGCATCGCACCTCCATCACCAGCAACAGAAACAAGAGTGGCACTGCCACAGCCCAATCAAATCAGGCGCCAAGCCAACGACTGACCGCGAGAAACCGCGAAAGGAAGACGTAGAAGAAGAAAACGAGACAACACAGAAAAAAAAACGCGTGGGCAGTTGCGGCAGTGCTTGTGTTGTTCATGTTGGTGGTGTGGTAGCCGGTAGCCATCGCCGTGAGTCGCCCCGGCACAAACCCAGAACACGGCAATGTGGAGAACTCTGTACCGGCTCTGAGTTTGGTGCAGGTTGTAGGGCTCTGGGTCATCGTCTGAGGATGCGAACACCTGCCAGGGCTTTGCCGCAAGCCGCAGTTTCGTCATTGGTAGTGTGCGCTTCCAAAATCATGGATGTGAGTGTTTCGGGGAGCTTTTGATCCAGCATTTTCCGCCGCTTCAGCAGGAAACTTAAAAGGGCTCGTATCCATCGGTCTGGACAACAGGGGCCCAAGCCTTCGAAATCGATGAACCGGATCCGGTTGGCGGCCTTCCTCTCTTTGAAGGACGGCTGCATCAAATCAGAAATGTCCGTTTGACCGATATGTCTCTTGCAAACAAACAACTCCGGCATCGTGGCTGCCCTAACCGCCTACTAAGGAAGCCTGAATAATCATGAATACCACTGCTTAGGGCAATTATACCACAATAACACACCCCGAAGCATAGCTACTTTAGAACCCACAGATCACTTCTTCGTCTTCAGCTGCGTCTTCATGACGTTGCTCGCGGGCCGCTTTTGAGTCGCGGGGGCCTTGGCCCCAGGCGCAATAAACTCCTGGAAACTTACTGCAAGGGTTTGAGATCTGGGGGCCTTTTTTTCATGGTGAGACGAGCTTAGTAGGGGAATAGACTTTTGGGGTATCGGTATATTGCAGTGGTGTTACAATACGGAGCGACTGGGGAACCCAAACTCTCCGACCCAAAGGTTCGATGTCTCTGGCACATGTCTGCTGTGTCTCGGGACCCAAAGATCTTGTAGCTGAGGATCCTTGCTACAGGAACCGGAATAAACTCGTCGGGCCTCTGTGTTTCTGGATATCAGAGCTAAGGGTATCCCTCGGTCTGTGCCCGGCTTCCCTCCTTGACTGCGAAAGCACGCTTCATCAGGGCTTCGAGTGCAGACACGTTCACCTCAGGGGGTTCAGAGAACTCGACGCCTTAGAACTGAACCTTGAAGTATTGACCCCTTTTGGGTATCAGCCCATGATTACCTATAGTCTCCATTGTAGTCCTTGGGATCCTTAATATAGAATTGGTTAAACCAAAAAATGGAACTACAATGGAGACTATAGGTAACTTCAAAGCGTTGACAGGGTGAACTCTTGGCTTCAGGCTACTCGGCTACTCCAACCTCCTCGAGGCTCTTGAAGTGGAGGCAGCCGACGCCGTGCGTGCACTTTGGCCCGATTTTCTTAACCTCCTTATCGGTAAGCTTGAAGATGCACCCAAAATACATGGTGATATTGCTGGCTCGGGCAGCCACACCACACTGGAGCCAGTTGTAGGGCTTCTGGCTCTTGCTCTGGTAGAGCATCTTACCAGCTCCGATAATGCTCCCTCCATAAACGTGGATTTCCTTGGAGTGCTTCTTGAACATGGCCACGATCTTAGACATATCCGCTCGCTTGCTGTCTGGCTGCACATCCGACAGCAGCTTCTGCACAGTTAAGCCCTTCGTTATCTCAGTCATCGCTGGCATGGCTGCGTGAAGTGAATCAGCCCTGGACTCGGGCTCTATAGTTTTCCACTCTGCTACGATCGGTGGCACAGCTGCGGAATGCACGAATACTGGTTGCTGACGGCCTCGCTCGTCCAAAAATCAGAGTAATTGAAGGAGTATTCAGGCACCATAAGCTTTTCAAGCAAAGATCCAAGCTACACATCATGAAATCAACCGGTACGACAAAACTGAGCATCACGCAGACAAGCCGTGAAGATTGATTGCATTCGCAGAAGGTCTTGCGGGATGCGATACGAAGATATGCTGGGGAATCGCTGAAGCTACTTGAACACTCCAAGAGACTCCAGGAAACGACGTAGTTGTCCCCTAACACCCATCGCCAGGCTTCTCCTACACCCTGAGGTTCTCAAGACGATGGGGTCTAAGAGTCGTGGTGCCCCTACGTGGACGGGAGGCTCATCGGCAATATAATAGGGATGTTGTGGTTTGGGGCTTACGATTTTGGGTGCTTAGGGTTTAG
>CAJNJA010022997.1:12664-33569 GCA_905231915.1 Symbiodinium necroappetens | reverse complement strand
CAGCAGCAGCTGCAGCAGCAGCAGTAACATAGCAGTACCCGAAGACTCCGGTAGCAATACTGATAAGTTGTGATAACAACACTACGACTAATACTACCAGAAATAACTACTTACCAGTAGTAATAATAATCATCATAACTGTTGTGGTTGTCGTGCTGGTTGTGGCTGTTGTTGTTCTTGTTGTTGTTGNNGTTGCTGTTACTGTTGTTGTTGCTGCTTTTTGTTGCTCGTGGTTATATATCGTGGCAGCAGGAGCAGCAGCTACAAGTAGCAGCAGCAGCAGCAGCAGCAGCAGCCACAGCTGCAGTGAGCGCTCGGGAGGCCTTCTAGCCTGAGGAGGAGATTGCTACGGTGCGCGGTTGACGGGACAAAACCGACAACAAGAAAACATGCACTCATCGTGCTGAGGCACTGATCGGGCCAAGGTAGACGCCATTGCGGATGAACTTCTTTTCCTCCGCCAGGGAACGAGAGGGGAATCTGCCTAGCATGCCTTTAGACCGAATCTCCTCTTTCGCTTGAGTTGAACAGACGCTACCTCGAAGTCGGCTCTGCTTGGTCTTCGCGGCTTCTAGACGAAATACAGAAGCTGCGCATGATGTTAAGGTCGAGGAGCCACGTATGGCCTGAATCGTTGACACCCCACAGCTGAATGTTGGATCGCAGTTATCCATGCAGCAGCTCGAGAAACCTACCATACTCTGATACTCTCCGCTCTTTTGGGCCCTGCATGGCAGGTCCGAGTCTAAGGCCCTCAGACTCCGGGGAACCCTGAGCCCTTTCCGTGAAGGCGGTCCATATCGAAACGTTGCACCGCCGTAATGGGCACATAGTTGACACGGCCAATCTCCTCAGCCACAGCGCTGGGGCGAAGGGGAAGCACATGAGCTAGGGTTTGACGGGTCACACCTTCCTGCAGCTTCTCGGCGATGTGCAGTTCAAAGTTCTGGCTTGACAGGATTTAGGTTCCGGATTTTCTGCTCTGCGCTCCCCACCGTTCGATACTACGCGTGGGTTCTTCAAAACCGCATGCTTGAGACAAGCCGTTCCTAGTCCGAGAGCCACCTTGGACGACCTCGGAGCCACTGCAGGGCCACGCAATGCGACGGACCCCGGCACTCATATAGCAGCAAACAGAGGGCTGCAAAATTAACCGACTATTGCTCGCAAGCGGATCGTTTCGCACACATATTACATATATGTCGGCAAGCGGCGTCTTCTGTCTTCTTCGTGCCAGTGGTGTATATAAGGCGCCAGTCGCCAGTCAAGTATTTCGTGAACCCGGAATCGCCTGTCCGATTCCTTGGTCGGGTCATACACAACCACAAGTTTCCCAAACAGCCACGGCATCTACGGCTGCTGGAAACCCATGCCAGCTCTCACTCCTTGCGAATGCAGGCATGGGGTATGTTCAAGAAAAGGCTATCGCAGAACCATGGCAGCATGTTCAGAGGCAAAAGGCAAAAGGTGAATGCATGTCGAAGTCATGCAGGAGGACGCACTTACATGCTCGGCTCGGGCTCAAATCGTATCGTCCTAAAGTGGTGCACGAGCAACGGTTGATTCCCCCTCCTCGTTCAGAGCTTGAGACATTGGTTCCTTCTGTGCAGCCGGACAGCTTCGCTTTCTCAAGCACGCGAATTGCCTCAAAGACGTCTTCGGGAGATGTCCTTGCATTGTCTTGCAGTGACTGGTGGCCGAAAACATCTGCAGGGAGCTTCTCTCCTCTTCCGATAAGGAACGCACGACACGGTTGTCAGGAGCTCTGAAATCCAGCTGTCAACAACACGACTGCAGAACAACAGTTAGATACCACTCATGGCTCCGACTCCATAAAACTGATCATCCCCAAACCCTCAGCCAGACAAAACCAGAAGCCCTAAACAAGCCCTAGAAACTTAGACTCTATAGCCTCAACATCCAAAACCCTAAAAGCCCACAAAACCCTAAACCCTAAACGCTCATCTCATCTTCGAAGGCTCTCACGGGTCAGGGCAGACTCCGCCAGTGTGGCGCGGGCGGCCTGGCCACATCAACGGGTTTAGGGCTTGAGGTTTGTAGGGTTTATCGGGTTTGAGGGCTTAGGGTTTAGGGTGTACAAAGGAGCTTAGGGTTTAGAGAGTATGTAGGGCTTTGGGGTTTAGGGTTTTTTGACTCCCACTCTCGCACAATGCAGACATGGATTCCAGCGTTCACAAGCTGACGTGAGACTAGGGATGGCTCATCACTTAAACCACTGAATCACCGGCCCCAATCAATCAACATCCTATCTGTCTATCTATCTGTCTAGATAGAGGTGAAGGGTTTAAGGTTTAGGGGCTTAGGGGTTTAGGGAAAAGGGATTGGGGGTTTAGGGTTCTGGTTTTAGGGCATATAGGCCGTACAAAAAGTTCTATAACATACAGATTTACTAAAGGTGTTTCTATACGGGTCGCTATAAGGGCTTCGTGTTCTATACGGGTTCTAGAAGGGTTCTATAACATAACGGGTTGCTAGAGGCATTTTCACGTAGGGTTGCCATAGAGGTTCTATAAAGGGTTTCTGTTAGGGTCTTGAGAAGGGTCACTACATAGGGGTTCTACAAGGCTTCTATGAAAGGGTAAAATTCCATAAGGGCTGTAAGACTTCCCGACGCTTTTTGGGCCGTAGGATTGAGTTTGTTTTTGTTGGTGGGTCCTTTTCTCCGTCCCTGCATCCTGCGCTGAGGTAGAAGGGTCGTTGGCGTAGGACTTTGGGCTTTGTGCTTCAGACATTATGTTGTGAAGAGTGCGCAATACGTCAATCGTTTTAGGATGTCGACTCACGCACTCGCACCAGGCAGGCATGGCTTCGGAGGGCCTGTGCTTGCTACTTTGACTGGTTTTAGGATTTAGTGACTTAGTGTTCAGGGCGTCGAGCATTTAAGGTATTTTATGCAGATTAAGGTCTGTGATTCTGGGGTTTCAGGATTTTCGGAGTACCTGCTCTGGCTAGTCTTGGACGACCGAATTGTAATTGCCAGGGGGCGTGGAGGCAAAGCTAATGAAGAGGCGATATTTTCTGGACATATAGCAGCAAGTGAAGGCATCCAGCGCGGTACAAGGTCGAACACTGCACAGCAAAGAGCCGCAAACCTTAAACCCGGAAGTTAGGACACTTGAATCCTTTCTGTGAATTCAAAATTGAGCATGTCAAGCCCGAGATCCAAACCCCCAGTAAAGACTCTCTATCGGAGCCTATACCATCACCCCCCCTCCCCCCATGTTAAATGTTAAAGCCTCCAGAATCCCTAAAACATACCTGATCTATGAAACAAAAGTGACAAAAACACAACAAACAACAGACAGGCCTCGGGGCTTGTTTCCAGAGACTGGCTCGAGGGGCTGGTGGCTACCTCGCAGGGACTCGAGATCTTCGCGTTTCAGGGCTATGCAGTGCTTCACGCGACCTGGTTTCTGGGTCTGGGATGCAGCTTTAGCTCGGGGGTTTCATGGAGATACCTCAAGACATTAATTGCTGCGGTTCGCACTGTTGGCCTTGTTGATGGCTGACATGCGAGAAGGAGACAGTAGGCTGCGTCACCAAAACAAAGCCTAAATGCCTATACATCCAAGCCCTCAAGCCGAACCATACCGAGAGGAACGACACCAGAAATCCCAGAAGCTGCAAACTAGAACCGAACCAAACGACACACACTCAACTGGAGCCGTCTGAAATCCAAAACAGGAGCGCAGAACAAGAAAGCCTGTACCCTGAACTCCAAGAACCCGAAAATCAAGTCCCAAATGAGGATTTGGCTGTGGCGGCCCCCAGCCTGCCTACGTCCTGCAGGGTCGTCCCGAAACCCTACCGCACACTACCATAACCTACTTGTTGCAGGCTCTTATTAAAGCCCTAATCTAGGACTTACAAGAACCCTACCAAAAAAGGTAGGTTTTGGTAGTTCAATGCTAAACCCCAAATCCCCTCTTAACCCTGGTCCTCCGCACGCCGTGCCAGGCGCCGGGGGGCCACAGAAGGCTTGTGTCCCGGCACCACGAACGCCGGGGCGAGCATGAGGGCCATGCACCTAAAGCTGGAGCCTTTTTAACTGCCTTGGGCGCTACACGCACACCTTTCGATCTGAGGCCACCTCAAGCAAGCGTAATTTGACTGTCTTCTGATTCCCGCGCCCTTCATAAAAATGGTCGTTACAAATGGTCATTGCCAAGCCAAGCATCTCTTCGGTCCACTTATGTCGCCTTCTCCCCGACCGGAACGGCCCCCCCCACATTTGTTGTTCTAGGAAACGGTCAAACGAAACAATGCGGGCGGGGTGATCTTGTGGCCTTCGCAGGATGTGCCCCAGAAGCTTAAGCTGGTGTAACCGGACTTCATCACTAAGCAAGGTTTCGTTCAGTTTGGCTCTCACAGCTTCGTTGGAGCCCCCCCATGTGGTGGGTATATTGGCAATTGAACGTAGACACTTGTAATGGAAGGCATCGACACTGTTTAGTTGCGTCTCCGTCAGCCACAACGTGGACATGTTATAGAGCAGCAAGCTGGAGCCTTAAGAATCAGAATAGGGTTCCTCGATGCAAGGGCTTTTTGTTAAAGGGTTTATAAGGGTTCCTCTGAGCGTCTCGGATAGCGGCCTGAAGAACTCGAATAGGCTTTGAAGGCTTTGAGGTGGCATGCTACAGAATAATCACAATCAGGAAACCTAATAGATAATGTGAGTACTACTTCAGTCTTCCACCTTATGGCAGACTGGCTCGGGGTTTAAGTTTGGGGTGTCAGCCGTAGAGCATCGAGTTCAGAAGGTGCGGAGGCGCAGAATATACTTGCAGGTCTATGTAGAGGTCCGGGAATGAGAGCCAACGCTTGACTCCTCTATCCTAGTTTTGACAGGCAGACTCGCGATGAACCATGAGCAGGTGCACCACCAGAGGCATCGCGAACCACGAGCAGGCTTGCCACGGTGTCGGGGAGCCATGGCACGGAAAAAGGCTAGCAATCGCTCTACCTCAACACTGATTTATGCATGCGATTCGCAGACAACGCATGCATCCGAACTGAAACGTGGGGACGAAACCACCAAAAGCGACAGGCTGGACCATGGAATTATACTAGGGGCCCGGAGCTTGATGGAGACCCACATAATAGACTATAATAGAATAGAATAGAATATAATATAATATAGTATAATATACTATAATATACCCCATCGCCTCTTGAACTGTAAGCCTGAAAGCCGAAAAAGCCGCAGGGGGTTGACAGGTTCCCGGAACCCCCACTGCGAGGGGTTGAAAAGCGACAGCCGCAAACCGACGGAAATCACGAGGAAGATCCCGACCCCGCCTGCCCTGCTATAGAGGCCGGAGTCATCAGAGTAACGTTTCGAGGCATGTTGTAGTAGAACCATACTAGGTTATTGAGGAGCCCTAAGGATCCACCGTTCCTAGTCATGAAGACCTGTAGGTTACCCCTTGTGCTGAACCGACAGGTGTCAACGCTGCTTCGGCTAGTGGGTAGTTCTGGGGCTCAAGCATCCCTAAGCTTCTCTTTTTGCATCCAGGACTCTGTTCGCCACATGAAACCTCTAAAAAAAAACCGACTCTGAAGCCTAAGAGCCGAAATTTGAGAAAAGGGGTATATAGGAAAACAGAGTGGAGAAAGGACTTGAGTAAATTGATACATTATCCCGAGAAATGTGCTTCTAAGTTGTGTGTGTGCTCCTACTTACTCGTCGTCCTACCATTGTTATCTGCAAGGTATCGCAACACATCGCACATCTCCATTACTACATTGAAGTGACAGGTCTTGTGTCGGATGTCCTCCTGACGTAGCATGTTTGCAAGGTGACAGTCATTGAGGCTACTATAACCACTAAACGTTAAATCTCATGTCAGCTCACGGTGCACGCGGACAACCCGTTGCAGCGTGCCTACGACAAACAGATAGCGCGACAGTCCACACATGCATGTATGTCTGAGCAAAGCAATCGGCAGTCCACATGTCTACAAATGCAGACTTTCACTTTCTAGAAAAGCAGTAGTGCGTGCAATTGTGCGCGAGCTGATACAGGCACCTTAACCATTGGTTCTGTGTTCAGAAGAGGCACCCTTTGGCTTTCGAACGTTGGCTTTGGAACTCATCGTTTTAATGTTCAGGGTTGAAGGTGCCACATACATATCTGCTTACATACATGTTCATTCGAACATGCACTAGTTCGTGTGTAGGGAAAAGGTGGGTAACTGTACGTATATTGTATGCTCTACATCGATGCATACTTGCTTGACAAGCGTATGGCCAAAAATTAAAATAAACCAACAGACACCAGGAAACCAAACCGCTTGTTCCCCCTTACAATAACGGCGTACCACCATAACAAGTTCGTGTTTAGGTGCGTTTTGAGGGTTCATGGTCTACTCGGAGTGAACTTCGGGGGCCTGCCGTGGCTCCCGAGTTAGCAGCAGCACGCTGATGTAGGAAACTGCGGAGTGGCTTTGGGGCTCAGGCTCCGGGTTTCTAGCAGGCTTGTAGAAGAGGGTTCTATAGGCCCTAAATAACGGCGTTCTGCAGGGCTTGGGGGATTAGTAGCCCTTTTTCCCGATCGCAATGAAAAGGCTTTTGGTCATACGCTCTCAGAGCCACCCTAAACTCCATCAGCCTGTTCCCTACTCCCTATGTAATGCACTCAGCGGCCACGACATCGAGGGGGCGACTGACATCTGCGAGATAGGGCACACCGCAGACCTTGAACCCTCTGCCAAGAGCCGAAAGATGCTGGGTCGCCTCCCAAGAGGATGAACAGCGAGACCTGGGCAGTCAAGAGCCGTTCCCACGGAAAGCTTGACTGACGGAAGCACGACAGAGAGCGCTGACATCGGCCGCAAAAGGTCCGCCGCTGCAACCGCCTCATCTCTGACACTGACACGTGCGTAGAAGACATATAATAGTACGTAATACTAGTAGTGGATATATGGGGCCCCTGACCCACTGCACGGACCACTGGGCTGCTGGGGGTATGGGGGTCCCAGGCCGACCGCGGCTTTTAAACGAAGAGCGAAGCGAGCCAAGGGCTCAGGTCCAGGCAATGGTGGCCAACTTTCGCACCACAAACTCCGTGTAGCTCCTCCCCACCTGAAGATTGCCGTATTTCGGCTCCTCCATGCAAACTGTAGAGAGATGCTGACGAGGACTGCGGCCGAGACTATGCTGACAAGGACTGCGGTCGAGACTCAGCAGCGACGAATCAACTTAGCAACCCCCAAGCTAAACTGGAGCAAAGAGGGGTCTGGTGGTTGGCTACTGACTGGATGGGGCTTGAGCGTTTGATGCTGCGACCCCCTCAGAACTAGGATCATGTACACAGCCTGACATCTGACCACCGGAAAATAAAGTAAACAAGAGACTGTTTATATAGAGACAATGCTACAGCAGTACAATGCAGCAGAGGCAAGAACTGAAGGTCATCGCAGCGTTGGCACTAAGCGATACAAACATGTCTGAGACACATGTCAACTATCCTCCGACTAACAAATCACATAATCTGACTGAAAGCCAAAAAGCAGCAACCACTCACAACCGCTGGGAACCAAACGTCACGCCAGTTGATGTCCGTCGGATTCGGTGCTCTGGACACTTTGAGTGGATACCTGCAGTCATGTCCAGAAGTGCAAAATCAAGTTTTCTGAATTTCCTTGGTTTGGCGGCGGGAGGTAAGGCATGAAGAGCCGTGCTGAGAAAGCCTGCCTGCCCTCTGCTCCTGCTTCCTACTCCTACTACGACGGCTCTGCACTTGCTCCCTTCACCCAAGACGACTCCACCCACTGCTGCTGCGGCTGCTGGTTCTGCTGCCCCTGCCCCTGCTCCTACTCCTTCCTCCTCCTCCGCCTCCTCCTACCGCTGCTACCACCACCACACCAAAAGCCCAGCTCCAATTTATGCTGGTGGTGTGTAGAAGGGAGACAGGACTTGAAACTCAGATTCAAGAGCTTCGGCCTTTGGATGGGAGTTCCGAGGCCCCTGCCCTGCGAATCAATTGCTCTTGAAATGGATTATTGTCTTGGCACGGGTAGCAGTCGCTGTCCATGACTAGCACCATCTTAGAGCCTTTCATAATCTGTCGCCTCAGTCCTCTCCTGTTGAAGGTCTGGGAAGCTTGGGGCGCGACAGTGGCACACCGCCAACCTGCCAATTCTTGCCGATTGTAAGATGGGACATGCCGGTTGTCAACCATCCGCTCGTGCCCCACGAATGAAGGCCGAATAAATGCTGCTGTAACAGCACTTATGTGAGAACAGAATCCTCACGGAACAAATCGAGAGGAGGTACTAGCAAGGTCGTTGTTGCAAAAAGGCGGATGCCGGTCCTTCAGGGCTGATGGAGTCTTGAATCCACTCTTTTTCGACCGCACCGCACAAGTGCTCTCTGTGGATGCCCTGGCCTTCCATCACTAAAGTTCAAAGCCTGAGCCCTCGAGCTTCGGGACTGAGTCAAAAGGCCGTCACACGAAACACTTCAGCCACAAGCCCAAGGTCCTCGACAGCCGCAATCCGTTATTCAGCAGAGCTTGAGGTGTGCAGCAAAAGGCTCTTTGTGACTCTTGAATGAACTGGCCTACTAACCAATATTACCTACAAACCTAATGCCCTTGCAACAAGTTACCCTCCAAATAGACGGAACAAATAGTGAACGGAACAATCTTTGAGCGATGCTGGTTCGACCATCAAAATCCCGGGTTGCTTGCTCCAGGGCAAGTTCCAGGTTCCTTTAAGGGTTCCTTTTAAGGTTGCTTTGGTTTCGGCGTTCATTTATTTCTTCCTGCCCCCCCCCAACCTCCACGCGAGAGACCGAAGACGTGAAATAATGGAGAAATGTCATCAATCTATAGCCTCATTCTGCACGTGGTACCCCAAGACAAACAAGACTAGCGCGCGTCCTATAGCATACAACACATCAGGATAAGATTAGATCGCAAAATACCCCCACACACACACACAGGAAAAAAATCCTAAACCCCTAAAATCCATGTGGGAAATATGGGCCCCCGGAGCGCCTTTATGGGTTGTGTAGGGATTAGCTCTCCACGATAATCCTAGCCTCTGACCCCTTAACACACAACACTTTCCAATCCTGAGGCTGGTCCTATTATATCATAATTCCTTATAGCCACCCTGTAGCAACCCCTACAAGGAACCTAATACTACCCCCTTTTCCAACCCTATAGTGGTTTACGAATGGTTGCTATACTTCTTTTATGCCTTATGGGGCAAACAAAGGACTCGCGCCTCGAACTTGGGAAGATGCTCGGCATCCCCCGTCATCAGGGAGAACCTTTCTTGAAAGAAACGGAGAAACGCCACCCTCGCTACCTCTAAGTGTCCCTACGTTGGACTCTCGCAACTCGGCGAGGGTTCAGGGTTTCCATTAACAACCGCAGGCCTCGCAGCCCCGCATAAACTCTTTCGATTAGGGATTGGGGTCCTTCTCGCCTCGTGCTGTCGGTGGCTTCAGCTCGCATTCTCGCTGGGGTCTGATGATATGGTAAAGAAGTTAAACTACAGGGATTGTAACATGTACGTAATGGCTGCAGGGCATGTCTGAGAACACAGCATGCTTGCGGGCGACGAGGTTTCGTATCAATCAAATATCAAACCAAGGACCGAGCAAATGAGCAAAGCCAGGTCAGTCGCTCTATAAGCATGGGAGACTGGGGTGTACCGAGATTTGGCGTTTCCGGCTCTGACAACTCGCAACAGTCGACAAGACCGTGCGGCGATTGGTCCATAACTTTCGAAGCTACACAGCGGTTCTTGGTAAACCCAGCACTCATCGCGAGTCTGCGCCAGCCACGGGCCTGCACGACTTTCGCTATTTCCGTGCAACCCTGAACCGTAATAGCCGTAATACCAACTAGTCATAACAAGAGTCATTAACCCCAAACAGGAAGGCCCCCAATGCTCTGCCACTGAGACTGCGGCCAGCCACCTGATCATGGGGAGCTCGTCTTCCAGGCTTTTGAACCCGTTTTTGCTCCGGGGCACTCAGGGAGGAATCACCCCTCATGCCTCATTCTTGCCAGATCCCATGCAAAAAAGAAAGGTCCCGACCCTTGGAACCTCTACACACAGAGCCAAACTTCGGTTTCATGTCAACCGCATTAGTGCCTCCTCCTGGCGCTCGGTTGAACCATCGCTGCATAAGGCCGTCCCATCTCCGCAAGCACCTTGGTGCGTGTACTTGCACTCGGGGGAGGCGCGCATGTGACCATGAGAACCAAAGATCCCCCAAAGTCTATGTCGACGCAAACATGCTGCAGAATGATCCGTGACCATGCTAGGCTGCAGAAGCGTTGAACTCAGCGCCATCCTTTCTGGAAGGAGCAATGGCTATGATTCCATGTTGCCGCTACCTGCCAAGGCGCGCAACTTGGTCTGCCTGCTGACGGAAGACCTTAGAGATCACGTTACGGTATGGAACTCTGAGAACAATCATTGTGACACCTCGTGCACAAAACAACCTAGTGGGCGCTTGCAGCATGTTGTGCTAGGATGTGCAACGCCAATAAATTCATGAGTTGAAAGGAAGGCTGATTGGACGTTCAAGCCACAGTCTTCGAGGTCAGGGACCAAGGTAAACCGGCTTGCTGCGGCTTTATCACAACAGCCGAAGACCGGCCCAAACGCATGGCTAACTGCTCCCTGCACAACTCCACCGAAGACCGGTAGTTCTGGGGTCGAAGCGACAATCGCGATGCCCGAGGATTTCAGCTCTCCGACCTGAGTTGTTGGGTTACGTAGGCTTCTTTCAGGCTGCTGATATCTTATACTCCTGCAAAAGGCTTGCGCTGTAGGGTTTCATAAGCTTACTATAGGAGCCTCCATAGTGAGAACATGGGTTCGGGAGGGTCCTGCACGACTGCAGAGACCGGACCATAGCCATGACTGCTGTGACGGCTACCCGCAGTAGGCAGTACACTGTAAGTAACATCTATGGACGAATGACTAGAAGGGGGACTTTGCCCCTAAGGCCCGGGAATCCCAATCCTCTCAAACTCACATCAACACAACCTAAGCACGTAAACCCTAAACTCTAAAACTAAACTCCACTCAGGCCGTGTGTGCGAAAAGATGCCACGGTATGACCCTGGCTCCAAGAGCCCGTTTCTCCCTAAGCGCTGGGCGCTGCAACTCCTAAAACTCTGTGGAGCCCACGAGTGTAAAGCCCAAACCCTAAACCCAAAACCCAGACGTGCCGCCAAGAATCCCCGCCCCGAGTGTCCAGGCTCCTCTCGAGAGCCTCATACAAGGCGTATTCATTTACTTTCTCATGTTCTTTGCACACTTTCTCCGTGCCAGGCAACCCTTAGCTTGAAGGTCATGTTAGCTGGAGCATTGGGTCGGAGTGATGCACTATACCAGCAAGACACTGTATGACCCAAGTCTCAAAATATACCCGCGTCACCAAGCTTAGGGGTTCAGGGTTCCAGTTGGGTTTACAATGTTACACTTCGACTTACCCGGACCCTGTGAAGCCTGTCTGCATAGGGTCATAAAACTTTACGTCTCTTGGTGGTTGTAGGAGTCAGATGCGCCTGCCCTAGACCCTCAACCCTAAACCAACCGGGAACCGGGCATCCGGTTGGTTTAAACCACCGGCTTTAGAGCTTGTAAGCTTTCTGAAATGCTGAAAGTGTGTCGATGTCGTGAAGGGGTTCGGATCTTGAGGCCCTTAACCCAGGGTGTAGGGCTTCAGTTCTTCGGGCTAGGAGCTTTTGGAGATCTGCTGATTATACATGTCTAGGTGCTTCGGTCAAAAGGCAACTTCGATTTAGCCCGTGTGCTGCTGACCAGCTTCTATGTGCTCTTTTCAGACGGTCTTCCTGCGTGTCGGGTCATAAACGTCAGGATGCTGAACACCACCATGTCGCTCTCGAGCCACTCTCAATCTTTCGGGATTAGCTGAGGCTTAAAGGACGGACATCGCATGCTTCAGGCGAGGCTGCGTGCCACTCAGGCAAGCCGGCCCGTCCAGTGAGTAGTAAAGTGACGGGCCTATGCTCAAAGCGTTGAGCATGTTACACAACTCCGAGACTTCACATTGCGGAAGGCAGAAGGGCTCGAAACTCGCTGGTGAGTGAAACGCTGCAGTGTGGCCATTCGTCTGATTCTGTGGCAGGAGCTACTGGCCGATAGCCTGGGTAGATCTCTAATCGGAAGTATGCCGAAGTCCTATTGATAGCAAGTCGACGCCCTACCGCACCAGCCGGCTTTCGGAGTTTCCTAGCCGAACTCGTCTGAGCATCCGGCAAAACTCATGCCAATGCTAGATTGTCTGCTTACCACCTATTGGTATAAGCCCAAGAAGCCGCAATGACCAGAACAGTTTTGAGTCGAGGAATAGCCACAAAGTGCTACGAGGAGGGGGGTTACTCAAGCCCCATCACTCGAGGTAGAACTCGGGCTTGTAATCCACGTACATCCGGCTGCCGGGCACCCAATGGGCGGGATTCCTGAAGCAAAAGGTCGTCCGGAACAGTCTGGAACACCAGTGGCACGGCCCCAGCACCGGCTTACCGATGATTACAGCATACTGCATGTACAACCAGATGAAAAGATTGCCGATAAACGATCATCCTCAAAACACAAGCTGGGAATGTACAAGAAGCTATGATGAACATAGCTGCATCGTTGGGACTCACAGTGGGAGCTACTATAGCAGTCGCACGCATGCCCCGCAGGGCTTGACCCTACTGCACCGGATCGCCAACACCCCTTTTCATTCATTGCTCTCAACTTCGGGCTCTGGGTGACTGCAAGCAGAGACTACAGTAGGGGTACTTAAGGTTTTTGGGGTTTCAGGGGAGTTGGAGAGCGACTGCAAATCAGGGAACTAGTCGCGAGCACAACCAGGGAAAGAAGCCTGGCAGCTAAGGCACGCCCTGGGAACGAAACGAAGCTTTGGAACTCGTCCATCTCTGTCCTCATGCACCTGGCATGGCCAGTCCCTGCATTGAGTCTTAATTGTGATGACTTGAAGTAACTGGTTCCATGATTCTCAACCACCCAAGATGCAGACGACTATTGAGTTTGATGTTAATCTTCCGGGCCGATGCCGAAGTTTCCGGCGGTTTTTCACTGAAAGATTGCGGAAGCAACTGCGGAGGATCGACTAATGACTAATGCCAACCCTCAGCCCGGCCCGCGGGAATGTGAATACTTCAGGAGAAGGCATGCGGCTGCCGCGCATACCGGGCCATATCATGTTCTGATTGGCGGCTAGCATCCCTAGACCTTCAACTTTCGACGTCCCAACATGATGTGATGACAGCAGACACTGCGAAGCTGAAGAGGTGCCGAACACAAAGCATTCGGTCAGAAACTCTAAAGCCTGCCAACCAAATGAATCTACAAGACGTGCGGCTGCGCATGAGTGTGGCCCGATGGGTACGAGCAATTCTGGGCTGCATATATATGTATATATACATATGCATCTGGCAAGGCGAAGTTTCGGGGAAGAATGGTTTCAGGCTTCCGTAATGCAGATGACGGCACGCGAATCTTGATGAGCAGATCTTCCACCAGCGGGAAGTTGGACAAGCCCTTCCTGGGCTCGAGATCTTCGGCTGTTTTTAACTCCTTACTACTACTAGTATTACTATTATTACTGTTGCGACGACGACGACTACTACTACTTACGGTTACTATTACTATTAGTTCTGCTATCTTGACTCAATCAAGAACAGGGCCCTTCTCATTCTCCAAGCCAGCAAAAGTACACCCGTGGAGCATATGGGTAGTTCTCAAAAGTAGGGTCACTTTTAGGTTCTCCAAAATAGTACGGCACCCTTGCAAAAAGGGGCACACAAAAAGACACCGATTTAGAAAACTTCCCGTGTCGACAATGTCTGTTGGCAGTCGATGGAAAGGGGCCGCTAATGACTAGGGCAGCTCAGGGCTTCTAGCAGCAACCAGGAAGAGCCCTTTCTTTCGCAGGCCACTTTTCCAAGACCACCCTCAGCAGAACGGCCTGAACATGAAGGGTCCCAGCGTGAAAAAATCCGAACCCTAAACCCGCAACCATCAACCATTGCAGCCTCAACGCGGCGACACACTTCAAGGATACTGCCGAGGCCTTGACAGTAAGAATGCGGTTTGAGGGCATATCCTTTCCTAAATTAGAAATGGACTAAGATAAGAGGTATCACTATTTGTCGGTCTCAGATTCCTATACTAGACCTGAGCCAGACCGGTTGAAGTGCAAGAGCAAGACTCAGGTCTTCTGGAACTGCCCGCTCACGATCTTTGCTGGAACTGCTGGTCCTGGCATCCGCGTGTTGAGATCGCAATGTCGCCGCAAGCAGCAAATCCAACGAACCCGCCCCAACTGCATCTAAACAGGACACCTCGGGAATCCTTCCGACGCTACTTCTCTATGTGTCAACTTGGACCAAGTCCGAGTGCAGCCTGCCACTCACGCCGCTCGAATTCGGGTGTTGGGAGGGTACATCGTGGCAAAGAAGGCAGCCCCAGAAAATGATGGAAGTACCTATTCAGGCCGCTATCTCCGACCCGAAGGTCGAAGCAGAAGCTCTGTTTCTTCAACCCTGGCATCCCGTGGTCATGGCAAAGCGAAACCCCTACAAGCCCCAAAGTCCAAAATCCTAAAACCCTAAGCCCCAAAGTCCAAAATCCTAAAACCCTAAGCCCCAAATTCCGAAACCCCCTCCCTCCCAAAGGCGCGCCCTGAGAGCGATGGACTCGAAGCGGAAGCGGAGAGCCGAGCTGAGCTCGCTGCAGAGGCTCCCTGTTTCAGGGTTGAGGGTTTAAGGAGTTTAGGGTTTAGGGTTGGTTTAGGGTTTAGGGTTTTAGGGTTTAGGGTTTTAGGGTTTTAGGGTTTTGGGTTTAAGGAGTTTAGGCTTTAGGGTCAAGGGTTTAGGGCTGAAAAGGGTTGAGGGCTTATTGGGTTTAGGGAGCTTAGGGTTGAGGGCTTTAGGGCTGAAAAGGGTTTAGGGTCTTAAGGGTTTAGGGCCTATTGGGTTTAGGGTTTAGGGTTTGGAATTTTAGCAGGGGTTTAGGGTTTACGGCTCTCACAACTCAGACGAGCCAGGCGATAGCAGGGGTTTAGGAATGGGCTTAAAGGTTTCGGCTTCGGGTTTAAGGCTTCGAATACCACCAGCACTACGACGCCGACGACTACTGCTACTGCCTATTGCGACCGATCTGCCTAAGGTTAAAGTGCATGGTTTATCTTAGTCAGAACTCCACCATTGGACCTCTTCGAGAAGGGCCGCGCCACGGTCACGATGGCGCCGTCGCCTCTGGTCCTTTTTGAGTTTGACAACTAGGGCAACCAAAGCTCCTGCCGGGCCTCAGAATGAAACTGGACTTTGTCATTTCGTTGTAGTGATATTCTTCCGGATTGAATCTTTCATAGTCCTTATCTTGTTCATCTAGTGTGTCCAAATGCTGCACACAAGCCAAAGATTAAGGTATGTGTGGCACTCAAAAGGAAGCTGGCGATTTTCTTTCCGCATCATCTACAGTATCTACAGATCACGATATCGCGATCATGGTAAGCGTAGTAGACTTGGCATGGATGCGATGATGCCGAAGCAGGCGAGAAACAACTATGCCAGGTGAGAACCACACTTTCAATCCGCGCAGAGCTGGCGCCAGTTCCACCTGCTCCTCTCGCAGTAGCTTCTTCTGCTGACGCCTCTTCGCTTGGCGATGGGCTTCGCGCTCCTGCGAGGCGCTTGCGGGCTAGGCCCGTCATCGGCTGAAACTTTCTATTCATCAGTGCAGCTTCGACCTCCTACTACAACGACGACTACTGAGTTACTGTGACTACTACTACAAGTGCTACTAGTCTACTTATAATAGTACTTGTACTACTTGTACTACTAGTCCTGAAGTAATACTACTATGGACTAGTCCAACTGCTGATATTGCCGCTGCTACCGCTATTGCTGCTCCTGCTGCTACACCGGCTACTACATCTGCTAGTTAGTACCATTACTATTACTATTACTGGTACTATTACTATTACTACTACTACTACTACTACTACTACGACGACGACGACTACGACGACGACTACAACTACTACTACGACGACGACGACTGACAATCACTGCTTTACTTCTGCTCCTACCACAGCTTCTACTGCAACTGCACCGTCTGCTTAACCTACGACTACACGCACAAGTCCTCCTTCCATTACCGCTACTACTCCTCCTACTCGTACTGGTACGGGTATGGTACTGTTACCACTGCTCCTACTAACTACAGCTACTGCTACTGCTTCTACCAGTACCTCTAGAAGCCTGTAAGACTGCTAGGACTGTACTGGTGCTACCGGTATTGCCAGTACTAACTAGTAATACTACATGCACGAGTAACACCACGAGCACCAGTAAACAACAGGTACGGATACTACTGTACTACTAGTAGTAATAAAAAACGAATTGTCATAGTTGGGATGCAAGGAACACATAAAATGATGACAGGGCTTGTTGTGACGGGGATATTAGTGACATTAGTATACCCTACATCCAAATGAATTCTCCGGCAAGTGAACGAACTAAAAGGAAATAAGATCCATCACGAAAGTACCAGGCATCGACAGACATACCAGTACCAAGTTCGTCAGCCGAGTTTTGATTGCACCAGCGAACTAGTTTTTCGGCACCGCCCCCACCCTGTACCAGTCGCTATTACGGGTCATATTAAGGGCTATATGTAATCATACTAGGTATGTAGATATATATACATATATATTTATGTATTCATTTATTTAGATGTATATATAGTTGTAACTAAAACTATAAGTACTGTTAATTACAAGCTGGGGCAGTAGCCAAACTATTTCTGTGACACCTCCGGCGATCCACCCCGGCGACGCCCGGCTCCTGCTCGTAGGCTTTCACCATGACCCGCTCCTCCTGGAAACTAATGCCCAGGGCGCCTTTATTTTGCTCAACAAACACATACAAGACATGACTATGTACACACCATGTACGCCGGCATTGGAAACCTCGCGGCAAAGACAATCAAAGATGCAAAGCGAAGGCAGCAGCCTATAGGCCTGAGCAGTCTCGCCGCAGTGTGAATTTTTTTCATAGAAACACGGCTCGATGCAAACAACTAGGGTTACCTTTAGCTCGTATTGCTTGCCTGGAGCTTATTACACGTTGTGTGTAACTGTTGCAAGGATCACAACCTACTATGTGCACGATTCGTGACCATGAACTAATCATGCCTGTGTGCCACCACCACTATCTTTGGAAAGGGCAAAAACTCAAATCCCTCTGAAAAAAGCTCACAGGCCTGAGGAATGGATATGCCAAGCCCTCAGCTCGCCTTCTCAATCGTGGAGGTCATTGTTATCACGTCTCCCATCGTGATAACACGAGGGAGAATGCGATTTCCCCACGCCATAGCCTTGTTGATACACCTAGGTATGGACAGAAACAGAACCCTGGGGTTCGTAGTTAAGATTCGTCAGCCGTGCAATGCGCGCTCTGGACACGACCCCTGACTTCTGAGGCTCAGGGTTTTCTTAAAACGTGCATTGGCTTAGGGTTTAGGGGTTTGGGCTCCTTGTTGCTATTGGGCTCAAGACTAGGGTTCCTAGACCCCATTTCACCGAGAAGCTTCCCCAGATCGCCGTCCAGTTGCCTGCTGCAGGAGGCTCCAGGTCCTCAGCACCCGAGCCCCTTTTTTGGGGCTCATGCACCGTGTTTCTGCTAGGCTAATGATGTCCTACAAGCAATCTCCCTACACTCTGATTCCTCTGCCCGATTTAAAACTGCCCTCTTTGCCTTCGAGGAGGATGGTTGCACGACTCGCAACTCGCGCCTAACCACAAAACCCCCACTGGGCCAGAGTTTCGAGGGCACTCAAATGCATCCGACGAGGTGCAGCGCTTGGCGGAGGTGGGTTTCAAGTCTGTGCCGTCCCTCTGGGACCACAGAAAGCTGGCGTTCTCGAGCCGAATGAAAGCGCAGGGACACCGGTAGAAAACGGGTTGGATACTTGTACATAGCGAAACGCATATACCTTGACATATACCTACATGTATGTACACAGCGCACACTACATGTCGGTAAAGCCAGAAATATGGAACAACCTGCACTATCCTAATAATGACCAGGCCATGATGGACTGAAACAGTTGAAGCTCGGAGAAGTTGCTCCAAGACTTCGCGTTGCGAAACCGCCTCTTCCCAGAACACCCAAACCCTATAACCCAAGGCCCCCAACGATCTCGCAAGGGCTCCTAAGACTGCTTAGGGCGTGAGTCCTTCTGCTTTACGGCTTTAGTCGAATTTGAGCAAACCTGACTTTGTGATGCAAGGTCGAGGAAGTTGAGGAAGTAGGACTTGCTGACCCAAATGAAAAACACCAGAGAAAGGTTTGTCAGACCCGAAAAACAACCTAAGCCCTGAAGAAGCCTGAAGTCAACAGCACAGTGACAAGTTTCTAACCGCCCCCCTTCTGCCTCGATCCGTTTCGTGACCTGGTCGGTGTTTCCAGGGCATTAGGCTCTGGGTGGAGGCCTCTAGAAATACAGTATCCGAGTTAGGCTAAAGGGTGTGGGGTTCAAATTTTTGTCTTCTGTGCTTAACCCATGTTCAAGTAGGCCGAAGCTGGTCAAGCGCACAGCTTGGTGCTGTAGGCTGTGGGGGCAGTAGGATTCGGAGCCATCGGTTAAGCGAACCCCCCTTAGAGGCACATTCGGATATCACTATCAGACCCAAGGAAACGCACGACATGCACATGAATTCGCATGCAAGTGTGCAGTGAGGGCATGCACTTGAAGTGCCTGACAAATAAGGGATGGGTCACAGTGGGACGGATACCTGTACGGAGCAGCAAGACTGGGTTAACAAGCACGATGCAGGGAAAGGGCGCAGAAGGGATCAGGAGATGATGCTAGCGGAGATGCAAACTTGCAGTGCGATCGACAAATACATCACCACTTGATCTCGTTGCTCTGCTCGTGGGCGCTGCATCCTCAGTAAAGGTGCGCCTGGTCGTTCGTCCTCTCCGTGTGCTCCCCACTCAAGGCTGAGAACCTTAACCGTCATGGCGGTTATGGCGACAACGCACGGCAAGGGGCAGCACTCCACCCACGCGCAACACCTTTGGAACCAGCGCAGCAGCACCCGTCTTCCGCCGCTGGGATCGCTCACGCTCGTCGGTGTCACACTTTTGACATCTACAGCCGGTGCGTTGCTGTGGCGGTGGATAAGGGACCGTGTAGATTGGGCTTCAAGAGGGTCATACTGGGAGTCTCCAGGGATCAGCGTTTAGTAAAATTATCCTTCAAGTACTGCAAATGGGCTGATGTGACCTACATTAATTCTAAGTCGGAACAAAACACCATGAGGACTTAGTGTTGAGGGACCCTGAGAAGCACCTTCTCTGAACGTGGCTCGTGAGAAGGACTCTCAGACCTTGGATTGAGACGGCGCGTTCAAGAGGTCTCACGCTTGCTTTTGCTCCGGAGGCTGCTTGATCATGGCTCCGGATTCACTTGGGTACTCCGAGAGTGTTATGATTACAATGATTGCGAACCATCAGCCTACATACGTGTTCTGTCCGGGTCGCGCCAGGCGGACATAGCTTCTTCATCAACCTTCTAACACCCCAATCAATTCTTACAAGCCCCCGATGTTTAACCTGCTAAGATTCTAAGATACCGACCCTTTAACAAGCACCACGAGCAACACCAGGAAAACTCACTGGCGGCCTCGTCACAGGACTCGCCTCTCGCCCTGTGCCAAGTGGAGGAGGACTTTTTGGGTTCGAGGCCTTTCGCTCTTACGGGCTCTAAGGAGCCATGTAGAGCTCAGGGGTTGGGGCTCAAGGCCCGGGGCTCCTGTTTTATTCAAGATGCAGCGGTCCCTAGAGGAAGCCGCGAGGTGTCAGCACTGTCCCGGTGAAGCTGGCACTGAGGTCACGTGGTGCTCGACACACGAATCTTGAACCTCGACACATAGCCCCAAGGCTTCTTAGTCTTTGGTGTGATGGCTCCCACAGGCCTCAGAATTTGTCTTGAGCAGCAGCGCTTCAACAACAGACACCATGGAATACACGGTCCGTCTTGCCTCAATTCTAGTTGCAACCATGATGGGAATCCTTTCCTAAAGACCCCAAACCTGCAACAGGGAACCCCAAATCTCAAGAAGCCCCGAATCCGAAGAGCCTGCCTCAGCCTGTAGCCTAAAACCTCTAAATGGAAAAACGCCCCTTAATGGCCCTGAAATCCAAAAATTCTACATGCCAAAGTCTACAAAACACATGAAACCCCAAACACCAAACATTAAGAAACTAAGTGGGAGGGAAAAAAACCTTAAGAAACCCTTCATAGCCCCTAACCCCTAAGCCCTATCATTTTTTCCTCGAGCAAGAACCAGCCTCAAGGCCCTTCTCTCCTCGCGAAGAGCTTTGAGTTGCCGTGCCCTCAGTGCCAATGCTTTAGGCTTTAGGGGTTTAGGGCTTGTAGCGTTTAGGCTAAAGGGTGTAGGGTTTACAGTGTTTAGGGAGCTATAGGATTTATTTAGCGTTTAAGGTTTACGGTCTCAGCCAAAACATATGGGCCAAGCCGGGCGAGGTTACTGCTACGACGAAGCACTTTGGCTAGAACGATGGGTCGGCACGTCCGCACCAAAGTTAAGGGTCTGGGGCTTCGGGTCTAAGGGCAGGTGTTGTCAGCTTCTAGAGTTTAGGAATACGCTGGGACTCTGTAATGGCACCAGACTGTTACCAATCTGCAAGACTTGCGACAGATCCCAGCACTCTCTGTTTATTGCCCGATTCTTCACAATTAGGGATAGGCTGACCCTGCAACACTGCTTACAAGTTCCCACGGGGATGGGTGCTGCGACGAGGCTTACATGGAAGGAACATGTGTGTGTGTGTGTGCGTGTG